>JAMPIV010021596.1:202500-218644 GCA_024509875.1 Oreohelix idahoensis | reverse complement strand
TATGACTACTCAATATTACCAACTATAATATCCTCTTAATAATTGTTGTAAGTTCAACAACTATTCAATATTTTCTAATAATATTATATGTAATCAATAATATATATCATAAATAGTTATGATATTTATTTATTTAGGATGCCGAATTTATATCATGCACCTAATATCACTATTAAATAATTATGGGCATTATCAGTCCATAATTATATTAATCAATTAAAGATTTGTGCTAAGTCAACAATATAGTACTATGAAAGTGTAATAATTATTATATTATAGATATAGTTTTTCAATTCAACACCTATCCATAGTGTGAATACAAGAAAATAATTCAATAAATTATTTTAATTTAATATTTACTTGCAATTATCAAGTTATGACTTTATGCCTTATTCATCATCTATAAAATGCTTTATTAAAGACTTGGACTACTACTGCAGCTTTATAATATAGCTGAAGTCCATATCACTTTCAGAAAAATTTAATTAAATAAATTTAATATCTTATTATTGATCAAATTATCATAATATAAACATACTATTAATGTATGAAATACACAGAAACAATACAATTCATCAAACAAGGTTTTACAAAACAGTATCACATCACAAAGTTACAATTTCAGATCAAAAATGAATATACCAAAACAAGCACCAAATCGCACCGCAACAGGCCAAATAATACGGCTGCCCTAAACCGTTGAAATGGAGCGTGTTAGCAACTTGCGTTAAATGCAGCGAATTGTGATAGAATTTCTCGTTGCAGAGAAGGAAACTGTTGTGAACATTCACAAGCGTCTATGTGATGTGTATGGAAGTTTTGCAGTCGACAGGACTACAGTCAGTCGCTGGGTTCAGAGAATCAAAGAATCAGGAAGTGGAGATACGGAGCTGCTTGATCGGCCGCGCTGTGGACGTCCTGCCACAGCCACCAACACAGAAATGTTGAAGTGCGCTGAGGGCATTATTGTTACTGATAGGCGAATCACTACTCAACAATTGGCCTTACAGCTGTCAGTCAGCATTGGTAGTGCAAATGCAGTTATAAAAACTCTCGTATTTTCTAAGGTTTGCGCAAGATGGGTTCCTCGAAGTCTCACAAATGACCACCGATTGCAAAGGAAAGCAATTTTTTCTGAATTGTTGGAGCGTTTCAATGCTGATGGAGAGAACTTTTTGTTAAGATCGTTACAGGTGTCGAAACCTGGGCACATCCTTCTGAACATGAGACAAAAAGACAGTCAATGGAGTGGCATCATCCGCAATCACCACGAAGAAAGAAATTCAAGACAATTCCTTCAGCTGGAAAGGTCATGATCAGTGTCTTTTGGGACATTGAAGGTTTGATTCTTGTGGACGTTATGCCAAGAGGAGAGACAATAAATTCGCAAGCTTACATTAAGACATTGAAAAAACTCAATCAACGTTTTCGCAGAGTTCGGCCGCACAAGAATCCAGCAGACCTGCTTCTCCTTCACGACAATGCGCGCCCTCACACAAGTCTGGCAACACGGGAAGCAATCACCAAATTGGGTTGGACTGTACTACCCCATCCACCCTATAGTCCCAATTTGGCACCCTCTGATTTTCATCTATTTGGTCCACTTAAAAATGCACTGCATGGGACAAGGTTTGAAGATGATGAAGGAGTGATTCATGCAGCGAAGAAATGGCTACGTGGTCAAGACAAAATCTGGTACGGGATAGGAATACATGCACTTGTTTCGCGCTGGCATAAAGCCGTACAATTTGATGGGGATTACGTGGAATAATACCGATGTTTACATGACATATCCATGTATATTGTGTATAAATTTCATAAATTTTTGAATAAACAGCTCCTGAGAAAAACTATGTGGTGCATTACTTTCTGAACGCCCCGCGTATATATATATATATATATATATATATATATATATATATATATATATATATATATATATATATATATATATATACATATATATATATATAGATATATATATATATATATATATATATATATATGGAGCCGCACTGGTGTAGTGGTTACCAAACTGCGATGGCGACCGGGTGACCCAGGATCAAACCCGGGCGAGCATAATTGAAGGATTTTCGTCAACCGGGATTTGGACTGGATTAACTCGAGCCCTGACGAGAGCATTTGAAGCAGTGTCGTCGACCAGGGACTGGCGGCTCCTGAGCCGACCCAGCTCTAATGGATACCTCCGAAATCGGCGAGTATCTGCCTGAATGGCGAGGGACACCTGTCTCTGTACAAGAAAAAGGAATACTCACATAAAAACAGTCTCAGGGTAGACACACTAACATGAGTTTTCGCTTCGTGTAATAGCGGGCGTACGAAAAAAAAAAAAAAAAATGTATATATATATATATATATATATATATATATATATATATATATATATATATATATATATATATATATATATATATATATATATATATATATATATATATATATATATACAGTAGAACTCCATTTATCCGAACCCCAATTATCCGAACATCCAATTATCCGAACACTTTTTCCAGAAAAAAAAAATCAGGAGCCACCAGTCATGTTAGACTATATTTCTGAATCTTTTGATGCGGCAAGCTTCAAATGTGTGCGAACAATTTGTAGAGGATATGATGGGCTAATGATCGGTCGCTTACGTACAAGAAGTCAGTTAGATCATAAAGTCAGTTAATATCTGGTTTACCAATCCAGTGTACGAGTGCGTTCTAGGCAGAACACTGGCTAAACAGACAGTTTAACTTAAAATAATTGTGTCTGCTACTACAGCAGAATAATTTTGGTGTACAAGTATTTCTCTGTGCGATAAGGCATCTTCCAGTAAGCCTAAAGCATATAAAAGGAACCGCAATGTTGTGTCAACTGAAACGAAAACAGAAATTATCAAGAGACTAGGAAAAGGTGAAACTGTGTCTTCACTTGCCAGGATTTTCAATGTTGGGAAAGCTACCGTCTCTGACATCAAAAGTAACGAGGATAAAATTATGAGTTTTGCATCGAAATTGGATAGTGAAAATGGGTCGAAGAAACGTAAAACCATGAGAAATGCGAAAGATTTGAAATTGGAAGAGGCTTTGTATATATGGTTTGTGCAAAGAAGAAGCAAAGGGGAACCTATCTCTGGCTCTCTATTGTGCGAAAAGGCACTTCAGTTCAACAATCAACTTGACGGTCATTCCTGACTTTAAGGCTAGCCAGGGATGGTTAACAAACTTTAAATCTCGTCATGGCATACGAGAATTGGAGATTCAAGGGAAATCTTTATCTAGCGATGCAACTGCCGCTGAAAATTTTAAAGAAACATTCTTGGCTTTTTTGGAAGAAGAAGGTTATTCACTCGATGATGTGTATAATGCCGATGAGACTGGCTTATACTGGAAATCATTGCCTCAAAAATCACTTGCATCTCAGCACGAAGCATCTGCCCCTGGGTTTAAAAAGTGCAATTTTGTTAGCCGCGAATGCCAGTGGAAGTCATCGTTCACCGGTGCGGTGCTAATGATCGGCGAAGCCAAAAAACCACGTTGTTTAAAGAATGTGACATGTCTCCCATTGTGCTACAAAGCACAGAAGAGTGCTTGGATGAATAGTGAAATATTTCTTGATTGGTATACAAATCAGTTCATCCCAATTGTGAAGAGGTTGAGAGAACAAGAAAAGAAAACTGGAAAAGTATTTCTTCTACTGGACAATACACCATCTCATCCAGAGACGGATACATTGAATGCAGTTGATGCAAATTTTAAAGTAATTTTTCTGCCTCCCAATGTAACAGCACTGATTCAACCAATGGATCAGGGTGTTATAGCAAAGCTTAAAAAGATGTACAAGAAGGAAGTCCTGCGTCGTTTATTGTTGGCTGAAGATGAAGAAAGTGTGGTGGCGTTTTCCACAAAGCATAATCTCAAAGACTGCTGCTATATGTTAGCTGATGCTTGGACCACCCTGTCACAAGATAATCTCAACAAGGCTTGGAATAGATTGCTTGGGAAAAAGGAGGAAATGAAACTACTGCAGTGGACACAAATGATGATTGTATAAATGAAGTTGTGGAACTGTTTCAAGCAATGCCCGGATTTTCGGACTGTGACAAAGATGATGCACACATGTGGCTAGAAGATGATAATGATTCTGGTTTTCAGTTTTTGAATGACGAAGAAATGTTGTTTTTGTGCAAGAAGAAAACCAAAATGCATGAAGTGACCGATGATAAAGACTCCTCAGAAGTACATGATGTACTTGTAGATTATGAAGAAAACCCAAAACGTCGACCAAGTCCTGAAGAGGCCTTTATAGCACTAGAAACAGCGATGGCTTGGTACGAGCAAGAAGATGACAGCTGTCCTACACAGCTTCTGCTGTTGAAGGGAATGCGGGACTTAGCAGCCAAAAGGAGACTTTCCAGTTTGGTGCAGAAGAGGATTCCTCATTATTTTAAATAGTGGGCTACATCTGTGCAAGTACATGTATACGTAAGTTGCGCCTGGTTTTGAATCGTTTGTAATGTTATTTTGAAAACATTTCTCTTTCTTAAAAAAAATAATTAATGCTGTACAAGTAGTACATGCACTGCAGTGTAATGAAAGATTTTGGTGATACAGTGATCTAATACAGTGTGGGTATTATTATTACAGTACAAGTAAATATGTTTTATAGTGTATTTTCCTTGTGATGGTTAATTATTTTTAGAAATATGTGTACATGTACTCAATACATTATGTAATCCAATTATCCGAACATTTGATTATCCGAACGATGCTCGGTCCCATGGGGTTCGGATAAATGGAGTTCTACTGTATATATCTATATCTATATATATATATATATATATATATATATATATATATATATATATATATATATATATATATATATATATATATATATATATATATATATATATATGTTAATTCACATTTTAGTAATAGAAAATGTAAAATGACAACTTACGCCAATCCTGGCTCACAGACTATTTTGCTCAGATGGTTAAAAGAGACTTGAACCGGCCCCTTACACGCGACTGGGGGTGTGGTTTCTTTAATAAGATAATTCCCTCTATGACTCCGTGCGTTTTCAGTTTCCTCAGTCACTGTTTCCTTATTAAAATGATAGAGATTTCCTGGGGTTTTTGTAAATCCCTAAAGATTCTCCAAGAAAAGGTCCGGCCCTATAAAAGGAATTCTTAATTCTAACTCTGGCAAGGTCTGGTATCGTCTTGGCAAGCGTGGATCTCACAGTAAATTTTCACAGTGAAATACCACTCAAACGTGTCAGGTTATATGCCTGTCCTACCCCTGCATCTGTTTGTTATGCTACTAAGTAAAAAGCCAATCGTTTTCAACTATAAAAGTCCCGTGGGGAAATTCAACATATTTCCGACATGGGCAAATTTTGCGTGTGATGTGGAGGTTGTTTCTTACATATATGGTATGAAAACACTCGATTGCCTGGCAGACGAACTCACAGACACATCTGTAAACTGTGTTTCAGATGTAACAAATTATTACTTTATAAGAAAGTAATATATTCGCATACGGGCAATCTCGTTATCTGTCCCGTACTCTGGCCTTTATCAGCGATTAGCAAATACGCTGGCATTTTCAGGGGCTAATCTGTCGAGGCCAAGATTTGGTACAAAGGGATTTTACCGACAGGTCTGTCGTTAATATTATTTCTGCCGTTCCTTGCAAATCTTAGCGAAAGGACGGGAAACAAACAGACGTAATAACTTATCCCTGAGAGGAGTGTGAGAAGGAAAATACATAATATATACTACACTTAGCAGAGAAAGAAAGTGCAACAATTGAAAGCACATAATAAAAATCAGTACAAAAATGTAACTTATACTGCCGTAGTGAAACAGAGATCGAGAGGGGCCACCCCATTCTGTCACAGAGTTAAATATTAGAGATCTCACAATACTAGGCTCAGATTTTATGCGTTGTGGTGTCCAGTTCCCTTCCTCGCTGCCTTTTCCTTCCCTATCTGAAGGACAGAGTCAGGCACCCATTTACAGCTTGGTAGACTGGAGTGTGATGCTGCCAGTTTTCGAACTCGGAAACCGCTAATTTTGCTATTATTGGCAATTGCTCTAACCACTCTGCTTATCGAGATCTTAATATTAGATTTAGATAAGTAAAAAATGATATCTCTTTTCTTTGTGAGTGACTGTCAGTTGTATTGTTTTTCATAGTTGTGTTTTTATATGGAAAGTAGGGAATACGTGCATGACGGGAACGTATGCATAGATATCTAATTGGCACTTACTTACTTACTTAGTAGTTCCTCTTCTACCATGGGGTGTAGAGGTTTGCCAGAGATGATGTGAAATTGGTTATTTGACGAGCAAACAACCCGCCAAAAATGACAGGCATGAATTACGGTATTCTCTTTCGGCTGCATGTCCTGATAACGGTATTATTTATCCTCTGGTCATTTTATTTCTTTCCATTCCATTTCAACTTCATCGGATCTTTGTATAAACATTTTAAACAAATAAGAAGGGGAAACCCGAGACCTGTAAACAGTAAATAAATCAATATTAGACAAACATAAAGGTATGTTTTCAGGCACTCGTGAGAAATAAAGAAGTAGAAAACTAGACAACAGAAAAACCACAGAAGATGTTTGTAGTCAGACTTGTCATGACTTACGTTTGATTGTCAATGCACGATGAACAATTTGAAAGGCCTACGTGTTCTTTTAATGGCTATTCCATTCAGCTTTTACGGTGCAATGAACGACGTTTCAGTATTTTTCCCGAAAACGCACCATGAAAATATTGCAAGGCATACATGTACTTTTAATGGATGTTCAATTTATGTTTTACAGTGCCGACTGCGCGCAGTTACCGTGTTTTCCTGAAAAGCTGATAGGATTGTTTTAATATTGGTTACTTGTAATACTTTATGTTTACAGGTGCAAACGTATCATTAAGATTAATAGTTATATAGGGATTGACTCAACGGATCGGGGTCACATGACAGGACAGAAGAGAATTAACTAGCATCTCTGAAAGATCTGTGACCACTGGAAACCGTTCAGCAGTGACATCTCTCTGCTGTCAGTTGTCAAGACACTACGAGAGTCAAGATATGTCACGATCGTTAGTGCTATGTTGTTGCAGGAAAAAATGTTTTTATTCATTACCTTTCAGTTCCTCGTGAAGCACAGTCTTCAACAAATACACGCCATTTTGCTCCTGTATTGCCCTGTCTATTAATAGACTTTCCACGCCTCTTTATCCCCTTAATGTCTTTGTCTAATTCCTCGCGTGTTTTTTTTTTTTTTTGTCTTCTTCTATGTCTTTTATCTTGAGGATTCCGGAATAAATAGTCTTGTAATGCTTTCAACTGCGTAATAAATAAACTAGTAACCAATTAAGAAGACGCCTGATGAAAACAGGCGCTCCCTTCAGAGCTCAGTGGTCCAGGTTTAGATCCCCAGTTGCAGTAGAATTTTTTAGACCGCAAACGGCTCCGGGGTCGACCCAGCCATTGAATTGGGTACCAGAGCAAATCTGGGAAGGTTAAAGGCGGCCGGTGTGATGCTGAACACATCACCTCAAGTGCCGTAAGGTCAAGAAAATGTGGGCCTAACATCATATTCCCAATACGCCTCAATGGGCATGTAATTGGATCCTTCACCCTTTACCTCCCCCTACCCTGGTGAAAACCGACACGTGGTTTTACAGAAGAATGTTAGTAATCAATATCATGGACAGGTAAACAGAGTGATAAACGTTTTAAAGGAAGACAACGCCTAAAAGTAACTTATTACACACAACAGGAGACAAGCAGCCCCAGATTTTCGAACATGTTATGAGAAGAGGAAAACTGCAAAACGTTGACAAAACGGGCGAATCTGACACAAAACAGGGTTTAAGGGAATGCAACAAATGAGAAGATACTCTGCAGTTCAACATTATCGCTTGAAAACAGAAATATCAACAAGATAGATTTTTTAAAAACAGCTCTTGAGACAGATGTGGAGATAAATAATCGCTTATGCCAGCTGGCACGGCACTTGGAGAGAAGGAAAGGGGAACAACTAGCCAATGAATGGTGAAATGGCATTTAGCTGCAGAGGTTATCTGTAAATGTTGAACATTCTTTCTTTTTGTCGACTTTGCTCATAAAAATTCCCCCGTTTGTTACATGGTCTAGAAAGGGGAGCAAATAATAGTAACACTGTAGCCTACCCTGCATGTTGTACGAAGCGACTAAAGAGGAATAGGTAAGTAAAATGCTACCCCCATGTTGCAGAAACGTTAAACCACAACAACTACAAAAACAACATGAAAAATCAACTAAAAAAGATATGGACTGGACACACACTGAGGAAAATTGCTCATAGCATTACCCGATAGTCCTTGTTCTGTAATCCACAGGGTAAGAGAAGAAGAGGCAAACAGAAGAACACACGGAGAAGTAAAGTGGAAACAGAAATGACATTGATGTGGAAGATATAAAAAGACCTTGACCTGGTTATGTTGAAGCCTAAACCATTGCAAGTATCAAAACTTCATAAATTCTGTTTTTATGTGCTGTTTACAGTACGCTTCTATCATATGTACATACAAAAGTATTAAGGGGTAGAGTACCTAAGAGGTATGGAGTCAGCCTCGATTTATAAAGGTGCCGGGTTCGATTCCCAGTAGAGGGAATATAATTTATGGACATGTTTTTTTCAGAACCAGTGATGCCATACTCCCCCTGGTCTCCTGGGTATTGAGATCGGATGACAAGCCTTCTCGGATACGGGCGAAATAAATAGGAGGTCCCCTTTGTAAGTTGCGCACGTTAAAAATCCCCCGGCAGTTGGAAATCGTAAACAGTAGGATTAACGGCCTCTGCCTGGCAAAATTTAAAAATTAGGACACCTGCCCACCACAAAAATATTTATAGAATGTATGATTCCTATATTCACACATTTGGATTCTCGCCGGTGCTACTGAGTTCGTGCACTATACTGAGATCCTCCTTGTGTGATCTATGGGAGGAGATTGGAGCATTGGTGATGTCCGCGTGCAATGAAGATAGTCATTGAAACCAAACCAAACCAAACCAAACCAAACGTGTTAAATTTAAAAATGCACAAGGATTTTATAATCACTCTGTATGTGTGTGTGTGTGCGTGTGTAGTCGTGTATTTATGAGCTTTTTGTTCATTTTTATTTCTAATTTTGTATGAAGATTTGCTTGAAAGAGACATTTAAAATGTGTTAAGTATTAGACATTTAAGGGAAAAAAATCATTAAAAGTGTAAAGGCGAAGCTGCCAACAATAATCGATTTAAATTGATCTATGAAGTGTTTGGGCAACAATAATTGATTTTCGAGGGAGCTGGGGCTTTGTAATATTGCTCCTGATTGATGTAAAATTAGAATGTAGGTGGGAATGGAGAACCAGGGGCGGATTAAGAATGCCGGAGTCCCTAGGCTATTAAGATACGTATTTTGGGGGCCCTCTCCAATCTTCTAATAGGTGAAAAAAGAAGAAAAAAATCAATAGATTGTTTTTGTGATAATTGTTTTTATTAATATATAATATGTAAAAAAAATTAATAAATCGATACAAACATCGGAAAATCATAGAGAAATATTTAGATTAACGGTTGTCTTGATTTATTTTTTAAATTTTTTAAATTGCAAAATCTTGGATTATGTTATCAAGATCGATGCAACGAAGCATGTCCACTTCCACACAAAGTAAAGCAAGCGAATTTAGTTTTTCCTGAGTCATGTTTGACCTATGAGGGTTTTCAAAAATAAAAAATATGATTT
Organism: Oreohelix idahoensis; assembly: GCA_024509875.1. Lineage (NCBI taxonomy): Eukaryota > Metazoa > Mollusca > Gastropoda > Stylommatophora > Oreohelicidae > Oreohelix > Oreohelix idahoensis. Next base: position 208,842 of record JAMPIV010021596.1, on the reverse strand, counting down.
GTTGTTACTAAAGAATGCAAATTTAAGATTCTAATCAATCACGTTATTTAATTTAAAAAATACAACAGCAACAACAACAACAACAACAACAAAATCTGCGCAAATGCAGACTTTGGATGATAGGAAACTCTTTACAGAGCGATACAACAGGAAGCAATCTGATCATCAGAAGAAGTCCCCCCATCCGACAAGTGTTTCGGCCCGATTATCAAAACCGTCACCGACTAATATTTGGGACAATGTTGCCAACTTGAACGTTTTGAACAGCACTAAATGTGTTAAACAAAATTTTTAAAAACTTAAACGCATTGAAAATTTTTTTTTACTTAATTGCTTTTTAAACACTATTTGATTATTACTGAACTTTAACTATTTATTTTAGAACGGAAAAAAATTAAATGCATTGAATTTAAAAAACAATTGTTTTGGGGCCCGGACATTTTCTCGACAAAAATATTTTTCCTTTGATTTTTTCGCGGGGACCCCTGTATGCCTGGGGCCCTAGGCCCGTGCCTAGTGGGCCTAGGGAATAATCCGGAACAATATCTTCTTTTTTATATCAGCCGTATGGCATAATGTGATAGTTAAAAACGAGTACATCTTACTACGAAGTCTAAAACTTAATCTGCGTGTGATACACGACACAATCAACGCACTGTACACTATTATTCTACGCATGGTACATAATTACAATCTATGCATGGTAAACAAGACAATCTACACACGTTTCACAATACGATCTACACACGGTAAACAATCTATACACCGTACACAATACAATCTACTGACGATACACAATAAAGTGTCTGCTTGGTACACAGTACAATCCACTCGCGATGCAAAATATAATCTATGTGCGATATGCAACGATACACAATACAATCCACTCACAATACACATTACCATCTATGTACAATACACAGTGGAATCTACACACTATACCGAATACAATCAACTCATGATACACAATAAAATCTCTGCTTGATACACAGTACAATCCACTCACATTGCACAACACAATCTATGTACAATACTTAAATACAACCTATGCGCGATAAACAATAAATTCTCACGATATACTATGCAATATACATACGGTACACAACACAATGTGGCCGCGATAGCACAATAGTTAGTGCACTGGTTTCTTAGCTCGGTGGTCCATGGTTAGATCCCCAGGTGAGGTGGGATCTTTTTTAGACCGCAAACTGCTCCGGGGTCGACCCAGCCTCATGAATTGGATACCAGAGCAACTCTGGGAAGGTTAAGACGGCCGGCGTGATGCTGACCACATCACCCCTAGTGTGCCGATGGTCAAGAAAATATGGGCCTAACACCATTTTCCCAATATGCCTCAATGGGTGTGTAACGGGATCCTTTACCTTTTTTACACAACACAATCTACTCGTATGTAAGATAGACAATACAATCAACTCACGATACACAATACAGTCTACTCATGATACACAATAGTCTACTCACGATACACAATACATTCCACGAAGAGTACATAATGCATTCTATCACTTAACATAATGGCAAATTCCAACTTACGACTGTATTCTCATGAATTTCTCATCAATCTTGTTCTCTGCTGTTTTTTTATCATAGTATCTTTACACACAAATTCCCCCTACATGAAACATCTTTCTCAAACCTCACTTTTTTCTCTTTCCCTCTCTCTTCTACTCTCTCTCTTTATCAATCTCTCTCTCTTTATCTCTCTCTCTCTCTTTATCTATCTCTCTCTCTCTCTTTATCTATCTCTCTCTCTCTCTGTATATCCGTAATTCTTAGTCTCTTTTTTTTTTTCAACACGGCAGCCAAGCACAAGTATGCTTTAAAGAAAAAAATATGATGTTGGTGTTAGAACGGCGTGCTCGTGATGGTGATGATGGTAATGGTGATAATGCTGATGATGATGGTGATAGTGATTATCATGTGATGAAAATAAAGATGATGATGATAATTAAGATGGTAACAGTGATGTTGATAATGATGAAGAGATGAAAACGTGATTATGATGATAGTGATAATGATGGTGATAATGATGATGTTGATGGGGAGGATGGTAAAGATGCTGGCGATGATGATGTGATGATGATGATGAATATGTGATGATGATGGTAATGGTGATGATAATGATGATGATAGTGGTGATGATGATGATGATGTTGATGATGATAATGATGGTGATTGGGAGGATGATGATGGTGATGGTGATTTGATGATGATGATGATGGTGATTATGATGTGATGATCGTGATGATGGTGATGATGAAGTGGTAATGATGGTAAGGATGATAATGGATATGTAAAGATTATGATGGTGATAATGATAATTATGATGATGATAGTAAGAATGATGTTTATTATGATGATGATGATGTTTATTATGTTGATGATGATAATGATGATAGCGGTGGTGATGATGATGTTTATAATGATGATGATAATGATGATAGTGATGGTGGTGATGATGATGTTTATGAAGATGAAGATAACGATGACAGTGTTGATGATGATGATGTTTATGATGATGGTGATAATGATGATAGTGGTGATGATGATGATGATGACAATAATGGTGATTGGGAGGATGATGATGGTGATTGTGATTTGATGATAATGATGATGGTGATTGTGATGTGATGATCGTGATGATACGGATGATGAAGTGGTGACGATGATAATGTTGATGATGATAATGAATATGTAAAGATGATGATCACGATGATAATAATGATTGTCATGGTGATAATTTTGATGGTGATGATGATGATAGTAGGGATGATGATGATGATGTTTATTATGATGATGATGTTTATTATGTTGATGATGATAGTGGTGGTGATGATGTTTATGATAATGATAATAATGATGATAGTGAAGATAATGATGATAGTGGTGATGATGATTTTAATGATGATGATAGTGGTGGTGATAATGATGATGATGTTTATGATGATAATAATGGTGATTTTGAGGATGATGATGGTGATTGTGATTTGATGATGATGATGATTGTGATTGTGATGTGATGATCGTGATGATGGTGATGATGAAGTGGTGATGATGATAATGGTGATGAGGAGGATGAATATGTAAAGATAATGATGGTGATGGTGATGATGGTGATGGTGAAGGTGATGATAATGGTGATACTGATGATGATGATAATTATAATGATGATAATATTGATGATGATATACAAAGTACAATGAAATAACAAGGTACGAAAAGGTAAACGTAGTCCCATATCAGAAACTGCCGTAGGGGTGTGAAATGTTAGATATTTCATAATTTTAAGTCCAGCTTTTTTAAGAGGTGGAGTTACCTGCTCTCTTCCCCCCCGCTGCCTTTGCCTTCCCTAACTGAAATGCAGAGTGAGGTACCCAGTTACAGCAGCCAGGTTTGAACCCGGAACCCGGTGACTGTGTTGTGGCGTATAATGGAAATATAGATACAGTAATCTGACAGCCTTTGCCTTCCCATTTAGTGTTTACCATTGGCAAAGCCAAACCACGCAATTTTCTGTCTGTATGACTCACCTTTGAATCCACGCCCTTTTTCTTGGAACATAACAACAGAGTTGTTTACCAACTTGTCGCAACCTGCCAGTCTTAACAGGGGAGCGAATCACGTTTGTTTACCTGAGTTTCTCAAGCGAGCTGATTTGCCAATTATCGGTCATTAGACATATGCGCGTGGAAACAACGGAATGTTTGAAGAGATACACGGGCGATAATATTTTCCCGACCACCTTTGATGTTCGTACGTTTCAGGGGGAGGTAAATGTTTGATCTGCGAAAGGGGACGTAATCTAAGAGAGGCCCGTTGCACGGCCAAGTCTTCTGATGTCGGTCAGCATCGCTGAGTAGAGCGAACGAACAAACCTTTGATCCGGGAAACGCAGTTTCCTGATTTCTCTGCTATGCAGAATGTGTGAATTATAACATCGTCTAGTGATAACAACACCATGATCTGTATATATACGGCGTTCTCTCCAGATCAGTTATCAGAGTCGCTCAGGAATTTTTGAATAATCTAAACACGCCAGACCAGAATCATTCTTCGCTAAATGTGTTAAATAGTCTCGTGGGAATTTCATTTTCTGATTTGTGGTAATAGAAATTGTGCTTAAGTGTTAAAATGTGTTAAGTTTACCATTTTAATTCACTGTAATTCCCTAGCGTTAAAACTAGAGAAATAACATAACGCGTAGATATTTTCTTGCCAGTTGTTCAGTTAATATAAATTCCATCACCCCACTTTCTTACACAAGAAGATACGGTTTAGCTGACTAGGATTATTACGCGTGACGGATGAGTGACATAATAGAATTCGCAGTATATTTCATTAGGTGAAATTATATAAGTGACTAGTGTTCATATCATGTGACAAAAAAATAGACGCCGACAATCTATAGCTAGTAATGACCGGCGATATTTGTTAAAGTGCGCGTATGGATAAACTAAACAATAATTGACTTTGTGCGCTGTTCATTTTCTCGCGGGACATAACGGGGGAGGGCGCATACCCTTTTTCCCGACATGCCATAGCGGAAAACTTACGTGTGGATAGGATAGTAGCATTTCATTTTTTCATAAATGTTCTTTTCTTCCTAATATAGTACCTGATGAAAACCAGCGGCCAGCGGTCTTCTTATTCTTATTTTGGGTTTTCGATTTTTGGGCTAGTTCGGTCCTTTTTCTTCATTCAGTGAAGGATTAATGGTGTCTTCTTCGTGGTTTACAAGTCCCAATTTCCTTCGTGAACCGGTTGGGCTCAAGAGACAAACAAACATTAATATTAAATCTTAACTGGAGCGTACCGTACCCAGAATTATTTATTCAATTTTTCCAGCCCACTGGGCAGACGAAAGAACATATATTCCTGACGCTTGACAGCCGTACCAACGGAGGGATCCAGATAACTACGCTGTTTCAAAATCGGCACTCACCATAGAGCCAGCCGATAAGATTTACCATCATCATCATTTTTACACATTGTAACATTTGTCTTAGCAACCAGATGCATCGCAATACTGGAATTATTTTTCTCCTTTTGCAACTGTGAACGTCCAGTGCACGTCTTGGTTCAGTAACTATTCGCGGTGACACTTGTTTTCATCCAGGGAAAATTAAACCACCAAATTTGGCGTCCACATTGTAATTATTAATCTATATAGGCTGGACTGGGGCCATATTTGGTCAACCTACCTGACAGTTCAGGAACTATTGTAATTTTTTCAAGGGATATCAACACCACGAGTGGGTAAGCGAGATTGTTTGTGGCCACGTATGAGAGAGAGAGAGAGAGAGAGAGAGAGAGAGAGAGAGAGAGAGAGAGAGAGAGAAAGGGAATATTTTCTTTTTGTTACGTTCATTGTACTAACTTCTCTTTTTTTTTATTTCGCTAAACTTGGGTACTTTACTGAGTAGTAATTTAGTGAGACCTTGTTCTTCACAGTCTATTCTGTAAACCTAGTGTTAAACTTTGACCTTTGGGTTATTAACTTATTTTGGGATCCTTTCTCAACAAGGGGGAGGGTACTTATTCGGTTATTTCCATATGTCTGTGAACATGATTTATTGTTTTTCTATATATATGTTTTGATTTTGTAAAAGTTTAATGATAATAAACAACAAAAAGAACTATACTTTGTGTGTTGGTCAGACCCATACCCAATTAACCATAGTTTTCACGTTTGTGGTGTCTTGTTGTCACATAATTGTGTGTGTGTGTGTGTGTTTAGTTTAACTTATATTTCTAGATATAAGGGGTGCAATGTTGTCTGACACTAAATTATAGTCGTATAGATAGGCTGGACTAGAGAAACTATTCAGTCCAGAGACAAATCTTCTCCTTAACTGTTCACTCGTGAAATCTATTTCTTACACTTTTATTCTCACGTATTTACCCCTATCACCTCTGCTCAGACGGGACCATAAATATCTTCTAACCTATCTAAAAATTTACGACATGTGTCGAGAGGGAAAACCGTTCAAACCGCTTTACAATATTCAGAGTAAAAAATGAAATAAAACAAAATAAAATTTTTTTTAAAGTGCCATTATGTGACAAAATACATATGCTCTAAAATATGTCGAATTTTGTGCACAGAAACATTAGATTATTCACGTGTTTAGCTACAAAACCTGCAAAAATTAGAAATCCATGGAAAAACGTGACAAAATCCCGATTGATTTCCGTTAAAACAAATGTAATGCTATAAAACGTTATTTCTGTAACTGTGAAATTAGCTCGGAGCCATGTAACAGAGTGTATTATCCCAATATTCAAGCTAAATAAAACTTCGGGGCGATCTATTGAGCAAAT
>JAMPIV010021596.1:0-192500 GCA_024509875.1 Oreohelix idahoensis | reverse complement strand
TTGCCAGTCCCACTTACCTCATATTAGTCGTCTTTTACGATATACTTGAGGGAATTGTAGTCCTATTCTTTCTTGGTCTCATCAGGCACCCACATGAACGATACAGGGCAAGCACAACTGTGCGACAATAATTTCTCAGACACTCACATGAACTATGGGACTACCTCTTGCAAGCACAACTGTGCGGCAATAATTTCTCAGACACCCACAAGAACTATACAGGGCAAGCACAACTGTGTGACAATAATTTCTCAGACACCCACATGAACTATGGGACTACCTCTTGCAAGCACAACTGTGCGGCAATAATTTCTCAGACACCCACAAGAACTATACAGGGCAAGCACAACTGTGCGACAATAATTTCTCAGACACCCACATGAACTTACAGCGAGGAAGCAAAACTGTGCGACAATAATTTCTCAGACACCCACATGAACTACACCGGGAAAGCATAACTGTGCGACAATAATTTCATTCGTGATGCTGTCTGGTCGTGCGACCATTCCTGGCCTCATGTTTCTAGTAAACTCCATCAGTCTTCTGGTTTTAATACTATGTTCTTTTATTATTCACGTTTGTATTTGTACTTTTGACTGCGAACTGTCCATGCTGGTTATCATTGTTGATATGCTAATATTAGAACAATCAATCTAAACTTACGCTGGAAATTATCAGGAATACAGGAATTTCAGGAGAAGTTGGATGACAGGAATGATAGACATCATAAAGAAGCACATTACAGAGCAAAAGACTACACTGCTTTCACCGGATCAGACATCAGTAATCATCGCTACCAGATCGCTTCACAACATGGTCGAGGAGTAAAAGAACGAAAAGAATAAAGAAAAATAAAAGAATTTGAATAATTTTTCCAATCTTTGTTTTAGTGGGTTTTTTTTTTTTTGGTGATGGATGCTAATTTCGTACCGCATGTAGTTCAGTTCCATTATCATGTATATTAGAGGACACAAAATTCTATCTTATCTGCCTTAAGAGACAGAGCACAACAGAACAGATATAATTCTTGATAATTGAATAACATGGTATAAAGAAAAGCAGAATTGATACACAGCACTAGAAACAACTGTACTAGCAAGCATGCCGTATGAGGCGACTAATATAACATTGTGCATAGGCTGGTAACTTCGTCGTACAAAACCAATTGGTACAGAAACTACAAACGGAAGAGCATATGAAATCCTTGATGCAGACTTCACGCACGTGAACCAGAGGCAGTGGTGCCTGAGTGCTCCGTAAGGAGCGAAATAGGGAACTGGTGATATTGATGACGTAACATGGAAAGCAGTAATACAGGACAGGTCTAAATTAGTGTCAGCTTAAAGGGGCAACGTCAGCGTCAAAGGAAAAGAGAACAGACACGCTCAATGAAACCACAGCCGTTAAAAATATTATCTATTTCACCAAAACATACTTATATAGTTCGTTCCAACCGGAATGATGTTGTATTTTACAATCATCCGTGAAGACATCCTTCTAAAGTTCGATTCAACTGAAAATATGTCATAACATACAAGCATTCGTTAAAACATCCTTACAAAGTTAGATCCAACCGGAAAGATGTCAGAACTTAACAAGCATCCATTTAGTTTCGTAAAGACAGGTTCTAATTATGCATTTAACTAAGCCGGCGTTTCGCCTGGTCCATATCACATTAAAGTCATCAGGACCAGCAGGTAATAATGGCACGAAAATGTGCTGCAAGCACTCACAGACTTATCGCTTGCTTAAACTCGGACATGTTTTAATTAAATTGCTCACGTGTTCTCATCCTAGCAGAATATAAAAATGTTCATCATCATTTATCAATGCCAGTTTACACTGCTGCAAAACCAAGATAACGACCTTCTTTTCCATCTCCTTATTTTTCTAGCATTTTATTTCTTCTTCAAATGCAGCATGTAAAGGACTTGCATAAGCGATCATGCATTTCCTTTAAAAAAATGTGTTCCTAGTGCTGTATTTAGTAAACAAAAAGGGAAATCACCAGAGGCCACAGAGCTGTGGTTTCATGGAATAACGTTAAAAACATTATGGCCAGCTGAAAACAATAATAAGCATGTCCTGATGTTCTGAAAGAAACCAATACGCAAAGGAAGCTAATTCCTCGTGTTAGAAGTAAACAATCCACTTTCTTGAGGCATGTTAACTCTTTGACTCCGGAACAACGCTCAGAGTGTTGGTCAGATTTGACACCTGTGCCAAAACAACGCTCTGAGCGTTGTTTTTAGTCTATCGTGAATTAAAATTACGGCACAGGGTGGAAAAAAATTGCAGAGTCAAAGAGTTAAGACAAAAGCTTGAATATATCATGCCAATAGGAAGACTGAAGAAAAGAGACAGAGACCAACAAAAATCGATGTTATTGGATAGTTTGACATCATGGCATGGAAACAAGTCAAGAAGAGAACTGATTAATAGTTCTGGAGACATGAAGTTGTAGAGAGACATGATCGCCTATATCATCAGGCATGATACTTGAATAAGAAGAAGTGATGAATATTCGCCCGAATATTATTGGAGCCCGAAAGGGGAACAAAGAATACCAACACTGGTGTACCCTACCAGGTAATAGTAGGAGATGACTAAGGAAGGGTTCTGCATAGTACCGACTACCCCATGCTGTAGATGTGCTTAATTAAGTCAAAATAAGAGAAACTTCAACCAAGACAAGTCACCAAGGGGATTGTTGCGTGATAAATTCTCGCAACATCGTTTTATTTCAATATCTGTTTTATAACGCAAGGGCAACAACTGCTTGGAATTTATAGTCACTTTTCTCGGTAAGCATTTGTCTTCTCGCGTTGGTATCGAATGCAGTTAAGTTTGAGCTGTGGTCGTTTTGCGCTGGACTGCGCATGACTTGTCTTGCTTCTTTGTCGATCGGTTTCCGCCCACCACTAGTGGGAGTGAGCGATTTGGAATGGCGAAAGAGATGCCTCGTTGAAGAGGGGATCTCCGCTATTTTTGTTCTGTCAGGGATGTGTAGTCCTCTTAATGGATATTTCGTTTATTCGAGATAATACCTCTAGTGTTTCCCACATGTCGGGAGGCGTGATATTTCTGTGTATTTCATGAAAGCAAGGTAAATTGACTCTTTCATTAACTCTATTGATTTTGGGTCGTGAGCGATTTCGATTCATAGCCTGTCTGCGAAAGTCGTCGTCACGAGATGTTTTTTCCCAGCTCACATGTCGCTGCATTGTACTGCATCGGTTGATGCAGGTACCAAGGACCATTACTTGCTACTTTGTTAAATGAACTAGGTTTGGAAAACCTTTATTATCTAGAGGATATTTTTGAGGACATTATTTATACTTCGGCAGACGTGTCTGTCTTGCTGAAGTCAAACTAAGGAGAGTGAACTGATCTCATACATCTGGTTATCTCCTGGCTGTTATAGAAAAGGATGGAGTTTTCCACCTGACTACATTTACAGCACTATGAAATATAACATGCATCTGACTCATCATTGTAATGCTGTCTACCGTTTATTGCTGTATTGAATGTTGCTGTGATAATGACTGTTTGATGTGCCTACACATTTGCGTAACCATTTTGTCACTGTGGCGTCCACAATAAATAATGAAGAAAAACGTCAACGGCTGTTTCAAGACTCATTGACTTTATACGTCGTGAGTTTACTGACGTCCTATGTGGATTGCCCTGTTATTGTTGCATGAACATTGTTTTGACTGAACACATCTACACACTACACAAAACCAGACATGCGGATGCCATCCATCATCATATGGCATCACGCATCATTTGGTGGCCATAAGCTGGTTTGATTCTGGTACTAGCAAACACGGGGTCCCTTACCCACTTCATTTTCAACAAGAATTCATCAGCATCCTTCAAGAAATTAACATTCTTCAATACAGTCAACATCTTCAAAATTTTCAAAGTACTCGGCGTTGCCCGGTAAAAGTCAAATTTCAATTTTTTGACGGAAACAAGAATTTGACAGTACCCGGCGTTGTTACATGTTGCCGGATAACTCGGACTGCTGTTATCTTTTACGCAAGTCAAGCAAGTTGCTGCTGTCAAGGTTCCAGTGCTGTCGTTTTTTGAGAAGGTCAAGTGCCGGTTGAAACGGGTTGTTTTCTGAAGAAGGCCAAGTACCGATTTCCATCAACTTACTTTTGGATTAGAAGGTCAAGTGCCGAAACAACTCAACACACAGTATGTCAGAAGCTCTTGTACCATCGTGTTAGCAGTGGAAGCAGTTCAGATGTGCCATCATCGTTGGAGCTTCGCTCTTTAGGACGTTGATTGACATCCGTTTTTCTGCTGTTCTACGATTGGAAGCCTATAAGTTAAGTGGCCTGTTTGTATGTAAACTGTGCCCTTATACTTCTGCTGAGTCTTCTGTGTATCATCTCATTCTATATGTTATATGTTTATATGTTATTTGTATATTTATATGTTTATATTTCAGCGGGTTCTCGGTTGGGTGGTGTCTCCGTTAGATTATGCCACGTCATAGAGGTCGTCTATTGTGAGCGGTTTCTGTAAGGTTTGCAAATTTCCAATACTGGAATTTGCTAAGCGACTTCTGTTGCTATTTATGTTAGCTGTGATGACATGTTTTAATATTGTTTTCGTTATTATTTCGCATTCTTTAGTTTTGTTTTGATTTGTTTGTGTTTGTTAGCCTACTCTTGTCTATAATTTAGTTTCATACAACATTTTTGTTTATACACTGTGGTGTCATGTATTTTGTTTAATTCTATCGCAGATATCGTCACATTTTTTGTGATATTTCATTAATTTCTGCTTTATTTTTAGTTGATTTCTGCGAAAGTTTTTGTATTGTTGCTGATCTTTGTTATTGTTTACATTGTTATTGTTTACATTGTTTGTATTGTTTACATTTTCAATGTTTACATTCTGCATGTGTTTACATAGTCATTGTTTACAGTTATAGTAATTAGTTAATGGGCTATGCTAATGCACTGTTACTACTATACTGATGATAAATGAATGATGAATAGTGTCGTGCACTATTGAATGAGAAGTGCACTTATGATCAAGAATTGAGTGCTGATATTTCATATACAAGTTCTTTGATTGGAGACTTGTTTCCCACAGAGACTGGGATAATATAAGGTGATGTGAATATACAAGTGCTTAATTAAGACTTGTTACACTTAGGTTTGAAATAAATTAGTTAATTATTTCAGGTTTTGGACTCATATGTTAGACAACATGTCTACATTTGAGCACTTTATTGAGCAGGGTAAATTGCTTGGGAAGACTGGTGATAAGTTAGAAGAATTTGCAACTGCTCGATATGATAAAGCAATGGAAGCTGAACAAAAGAAACTGCAGATGCAGGTGGATGAAAAAAGATTCCAAATGGAAATGGAAAAACAAAAAAGGGAATCAGAAGCTGAGGAGAGAAAACTCCAGCTACAGCTAGAAGCTGAAAGACTTCAAAAAGAGGCTGAGAATAAAAGACTTGAAAAAGAGGCTGAGAATAAAAAACTTGAAAAAGAGGCTGAGAATAAAAGACTTGAAAAAGAGGCTGAAAATAAAAGACTTGAAAAAGAAGCTGAAAATGAAAGACTTCAAAAAGAGGCTCAGGCTGAGGAAAGAAGATTACAGAGAGAGTCTGATGAGAGGAAAGAGAAAGCAAAAATGGAACATGAAGAAAAGGTCTTAGCTTTAGAGTTGGAAAAATTGAAATTGACAAGCATGAGTAATGGTAATGATTCAAACAAGGGTTCATCTTCTGGTAAGGCTAATAATGATACTTTTAAGATTAAGTTACCAACATTTAGTCCTTCCAGCGATGACATAATGTTCTATCTGGACAGATTTGAACAAGCATGTACAGCTCATAACATAGACAAAGCAAAATATGTTTATCAGTTATCAGGGATACTGACAGGTAAAGCTCTAAGTATATTAAATATGGTGGATGAACCTGACAAGAACAATTATGAGGTTGTCAGGGCCGCTTTGTTAAAGAAATATCAGCTTAACGAAGACGGCTATCGTCTACAATTTAAAAACATGTTACCTGAAAATGGAGTTGAATTCTCCGAGTTTATTGCAAGAATACGCATTACTTTCTCACGATGGGTTGAACTATCTAAGACGGAAAAAACTTATGAAGGACTTATGGACTTAATACTTAGAGACAAAGTCATGTCGTCTGTCAATGAGTCTTTCCTTGCTTTCCTTCATGAACGTAAACCTAAAACAATAAAAGAAATGGAAGATTTCTGTTGCCAATACGTAACTGCGCACCCACACATAACCATGGGTAACTCTAAGGTGAAAGAAGGTTTACCAGTTGCTTCGGCAGCTCCGTATGGTCAAAACTTTGCTCGTAGATCCCAACAAAATTTTGATAGAAAGAGTAGCGGTAATTTCTGTCAAAATCATGGAAATCAATTTCATGGTGATTCTTCTTCGAAGAATTGGAGACAACCTGATAGTACTCGTTACTATCACCCTAATAATTATAAGCATTTCAAAAGAGGATATGGTAATAGAGGTTATTCCTGCCGAAGACCTCAGAACCAAACAAATAGATGTTCGCATCAATGTGAACATGATAGTAATCGTGGAAACTGGAATTCGAACCAGTATAACAATTACAATAGAGACAATAATAACTGCAGAGATAATAATAACTCTGATAACTTCAGAGGTAATAATAGTCGGGGTAGATCTCAACACAAAAAAAAAGAGATATCAGCAGGCTAATGCTGTACAACAGGAAACTGAGGCAGCCTGTAATCATGTTGTTGATAGTAAAAACTTTGACGCTGTCACTAGTTCTGCTTTTGACTTTGAGAGAGCAAACAAATGCCCCCAATGCAGTACTTTATTCGAACCGGGTACCATAACTACTTTGAGTTGTGGTCACCCACTTCCCGCTCTTCCTGCTGCTGTTGCGCATGACGGGAGGGGTTCTTTAATTCTACATAAGGGTCTTGTTAATGATACTCCGGTCTCACTACTTTTCGATTCCGGATGCACCACTATTGGTGTTAGACAATCGCTTGTAGATCCATCTTGTGCTACAGGAAGGGTTATTAAATGTGTCACATTTGGCGGCACTCTAGAAAAATATCCTACTGCTGTAATTCGCATTGCCACTCCTTTCTTTACTGGAGATGTGCATGCTTGTCTCTTACCTAATCCTATTGCGGACCTTATTATTGGTCGTATTCACGGAGTTAGGGAGTGTACCCCACAGCAGATTGCTGCTTGGGAAGATAATAACATGCAAGCTACAAATGCAGTAGTTACAAGAGCACAAGCTCTACAAACACCCGAAACTTCACTGAATAGTGATAATGAAGTTGATAGCCAAGATAGTCACTTAGTAATCACTCGTGACTCTTTCATAAAATTGCAAGAAGAAGATTCTTCTTTAAAAAAAATTCTTCGTTCTTGCGAAGAAAGGTGATCCGAATCAGGATACAAATAGAAAATCTTGGATTGCAATGAGAAACGGCGTACTTGTACGTATGGTACAAGATTCGGCTACGTCGGCACATTCGCAAATTCTTGTTCCCAAGAGCATGAGAGTCCAAATATTGCAACATGCTCATGACTCGCAATGTGCTGGACATATGGGTTTTGCCCGTACGAAGTCGAGAGTCCTTGCGGCTTTCTTTTGGCCTTTTGTCAATAAGGACATTCGTATTTACTGCCGATCATGCAAGGTATGTCAGGAGGTCAAATCTAGAGGACCACGACATGCTGCGCCTATCCAGGCTGCTGACATTCCTATTCGGCCGTTTCAGAAAATGGCCATAGATATTATTGGCCCTTTTAAGGTCAAGTCGGCCAGAGGACATCAGTTTATCCTTACATGTGTCGATATGTGCACACGTTGGCCAGAGGCTATTCCTCTTAAGAGCATATCTACTACAGATATCGCAGATGCTCTTTGGTTGATATTTTCTCGCTTGGGGTTCCCCAGAGAAATATTGTCAGACCATGGCACTCAACTCATATCTGACACTATGTCACAGGTAATGTCTACCTTACATATTGAACGATCTCTCAGTAGTATCTACCATCCTATGTCTAATGGGTTAGTTGAGCGTCTGAATAGAACGCTCAAGACTTTGCTTGGTAAGATAACTGAAGATCATCCTCAAGATTGGGACAGGGTTTTACCCGCGGCTCTCTTTGCCTATAGAGAAGTCCCTAATGAACACACAGGATTTTCTCCCTTCGAACTTGTCTTTGGCGCGCGTCCACGCGGCCCTATGTCTTTATTACACGATCTCATCACTGCCGATGATATTAGCGATGAAACTCAATCCTCATATGAGTATGTCATTGCTCTTAGACAAAAGATCATTGAGGCATGTAAGCTAGCAACTGCTTCATCAGAAATTGCTAAAGAGAAGGCAAGGCAGTTTGCTAACAAGAATAGATGTCTACGACAACTTTGTCCAGGTGACAAAGCATTCGTCCTACTCCCCAGTAGGGAAAATAGACTTCTTATTGCATGGAAAGGTCCGTATGCAATAGTCTCTCGGATTTCCGATGTTGACTATGTGGTCGATATTGATGGAAAGCATAAAACTTTCCACATAAACATGCTTTCGGAATTTCACGAACGTCCGGACTATTTGCTGCCTATTTTCCAGGCAACGGATGATGCTCCTGCACCTCACGGTCATTATTCATCCCTGTCTGTCATTCAGGATGAGGAAGCTACCTTCTCTGATGTCAACCTTCCCCTTCCAGTGGTTCCATTACATTCCACGGAATCTTGGAAAAACGTTTCTGTTTCTCCTAATCTTTCTGGTGACGAACATCGACAAGTCTCGTCGATGTTACAAACATTTCAGGATGTTCTCACTGACATTCCTGGACACACAGATGTCATAGAACATGACATAATTCTTACCGACAATAATCCAATTAGGGTTAGGCCGTATCCTATTCCTATACACTTTCAGTCGCAAGTGGAAAAGGAATTGGATGAAATGATTCAATTAAATATAATTGAACCATCGACTTCACCATATTCTTCTTCCATGGTTATTGTCCGGAAGAAGGATAAGAACATACGAATTTGCGTTGATTATCGCAAATTGAATCAGGTCACAAAGTTCGACGCTGAACCGATGCCTTTGTTAGAAGATCTACTGATTAGACTTTCTAATTCTAGATTCTTCACTAAACTTGACTTGTCTAAAGGTTATTGGCAAGTGCCTTTAGCAGAGCATGCCAAACCTCTTACTGCTTTTTCTACACCTAGGGGTCTATTTCAATGGAATGTTATGCCTTTTGGTCTCATGAACGCCCCTGCCACTTTCGTTCGCATGATGCGTCGAATTCTGTCACATCGTTCGGATGTCATCGCATACTTAGATGACATCTGTCTCTTCAGTGATACCTGGGAAGATCACTATTTAGGGTTATATGACTTACTGTCCACTCTACGTGAGAATAATTTGACAGCAAAACCTTCTAAAGCTTTTGTTGGTTTTGGTGAAATCTCTTTCCTGGGTCATCGTGTTGGTCATGGTCTCTTGAAGACAGAAGACCACAATACTTCCAAAATACTGAACATCTCTGTTCCTAAAACGAAGAAACAAGTTAGGAGTCTCTTAGGTTTAATTCAATTTTATGGGAGATTTATTCCAAATTTATCTTCGATCATGGCACCTCTATCAACATTGTTGAAGAAAGGTTCGCCTAATCTGGTCCGTTGGTCTGAAGAATGCCAATCTTCACTAGACCAAATCAAGAATATATTTTCTTCTCCTCCCATCTTAAGATTACCTACTCTTGATAGGACTTTTGTTCTTCGGAGTGATGCTTCATCCACTGGGATTGGAGCAGCACTGATGCAAGAATATGCAAATACTCTGCATCCTGTTATGTACATTTCTAGAAAACTAAATGCGGCAGAGAGGAACTACTCGGTTTTAGACCGTGAGTTGTTAGCGATGGTTTGGTCAATTCTAAAGCTACAAAGATTCCTCCTGGGCGCACATTTCATTCTAGAGACTGATCAGAAAGCTCTTACAGCTATTCAGACTAAGAATTTGAAGAGTTCGAGATCCACTCGATATGCTATAGCTCTTCAACCTTTTCACTTCACGGTACGAGCTATCCGTGGTGCGGATAATGTGATGGCTGACATTTTGTCTAGATGCCCACATGACTCCAACTAATACTTCTGTCCTATATTTCCATATATTACAGAGTCATAACACACCTATATTTCTACAATAGATTAGCACATCTGTACTTACTTTATATGTACACACTATCGTGCTTTGTTGTCATCTTCTTCTGTTCGTTTTTTAAGATGATAGAGGAGGACTGAGTAGTTAATATAAGGGCCGTTAGTTTACTAAACAGCCACAATTATTAATAATGTATTGTACCTTATGAAGCATATTAGTTATTAATTAGCATTATATTGCTTGTACTTTCTCAGAATGTCATTGTTGAGCTGAGGACTTACCTTACGAGTT
This sequence comes from Oreohelix idahoensis, assembly GCA_024509875.1. Taxonomy (NCBI): domain Eukaryota; kingdom Metazoa; phylum Mollusca; class Gastropoda; order Stylommatophora; family Oreohelicidae; genus Oreohelix; species Oreohelix idahoensis. The sequence goes on along the minus strand of JAMPIV010021596.1, from coordinate 182,007 downwards.
CTAGATTGTGTACTTACCCTCGGAATACCAGAGCATATGTCCTGGATCGTCATGTAGTTTAACTTTACTATGTACTTATGTCATTACATGTCAAAGAATGTACTATTAAATTTTCCTATCAGATTTGTACATCCATTTTTAAAGACAATATTAGAGTATGCTGTTTAATGATGATTATAGTAACTTGCATACGTATATTGTGTTTACATGCTAACGTGATGTGTGTTGGTGACACCTCCCCGATGTGAATATTTTTTGAGACATATTTATTTTTCTGTTGAGGTATATCCTCACCAGACACTCTATAATTAGCCTATTGTTTGGCAATTTAGTTAATTATCAGCGCATAATTCGTGCGTTTTGAGCCGCTTATCGCTTGCTCTTTGATATTGAAAAAAAAAAATATGTTCCACATTTTTTTTTTTATCGGGAGGAGGTGGTGATATGTTGCGTGATAAATTCTCGCAACATCGTTTTATTTCAATATCTGTTTTATAACGCAAGGGCAACAACTGCTTGGAATTTATAGTCACTTTTCTCGGTAAGCATTTGTCTTCTCGCGTTGGTATCGAATGCAGTTAAGTTTGAGCTGTGGTCGTTTTGCGCTGGACTGCGCATGACTTGTCTTGCTTCTTTGTCGATCGGTTTCCGCCCACCACTAGTGGGAGTGAGCGATTTGGAATGGCGAAAGAGATGCCTCGTTGAAGAGGGGATCTCCGCTATTTTTGTTCTGTCAGGGATGTGTAGTCCTCTTAATGGATATTTCGTTTATTCGAGATAATACCTCTAGTGTTTCCCACATGTCGGGAGGCGTGATATTTCTGTGTATTTCATGAAAGCAAGGTAAATTGACTCTTTCATTAACTCTATTGATTTTGGGTCGTGAGCGATTTCGATTCATAGCCTGTCTGCGAAAGTCGTCGTCACGAGATGTTTTTTCCCAGCTCACATGTCGCTGCATTGTACTGCATCGGTTGATGCAGGTACCAAGGACCATTACTTGCTACTTTGTTAAATGAACTAGGTTTGGAAAACCTTTATTATCTAGAGGATATTTTTGAGGACATTATTTATACTTCGGCAGACGTGTCTGTCTTGCTGAAGTCAAACTAAGGAGAGTGAACTGATCTCATACATCTGGTTATCTCCTGGCTGTTATAGAAAAGGATGGAGTTTTTCACCTGACTACATTTACAGCACTATGAAATATAACATGCATCTGACTCATCATTGTAATGCTGTCTACCGTTTATTGCTGTATTGAATGTTGCTGTGATAATGACTGTTTGATGTGCCTACACATTTGCGTAACCATTTTGTCACTGTGGCGTCCACAATAAATAATGAAGAAAAACGTCAACGGCTGTTTCAAGACTCATTGACTTTATACGTCGTGAGTTTACTGACGTCCTATGTGGATTGCCCTGTTATTGTTGCATGAACATTGTTTTGACTGAACACATCTACACACTACACAAAACCAGACATGCGGATGCCATCCATCATCATATGGCATCACGCATCATTTGGTGGCCATAAGCTGGTTTGATTCTGGTACCAGCAAACACGGGGTCCCTTACCCACTTCATTTTCAACAAGAATTCATCAGCATCCTTCAAGAAATTAACATTCTTCAATACAGTCAACATCTTCAAAATTTTCAAAGTACTCGGCGTTGCCCGGTAAAAGTCAAATTTCAATTTTTTGACGGAAACAAGAATTTGACAGTACCCGGCGTTGTTACATGTTGCCGGATAACTCGGACTGCTGTTATCTTTTACGCAAGTCAAGCAAGTTGCTGCTGTCAAGGTTCCAGTGCTGTCGTTTTTTGAGAAGGTCAAGTGCCGGTTGAAACGGGTTGTTTTCTGAAGAAGGCCAAGTACCGATTTCCATCAACTTACTTTTGGATTAGAAGGTCAAGTGCCGAAACAACTCAACACACAGTATGTCAGAAGCTCTTGTACCATCGTGTTAGCAGTGGAAGCAGTTCAGATGTGCCATCATCGTTGGAGCTTCGCTCTTTAGGACGTTGATTGACATCCGTTTTTCTGCTGTTCTACGATTGGAAGCCTATAAGTTAAGTGGCCTGTTTGTATGTAAACTGTGCCCTTATACTTCTGCTGAGTCTTCTGTGTATCATCTCATTCTATATGTTATATGTTTATATGTTATTTGTATATTTATATGTTTATATTTCAGCGGGTTCTCGGTTGGGTGGTGTCTCCGTTAGATTATGCCACGTCATAGAGGTCGTCTATTGTGAGCGTTTTCTGTAAGGTTTGCAAATTTCCAATACTGGAATTTGCTAAGCGACTTCTGTTGCTATTTATGTTAGCTGTGATGACATGTTTTAATATTGTTTTCGTTATTATTTCGCATTCTTTAGTTTTGTTTTGATTTGTTTGTGTTTGTTAGCCTACTCTTGTCTATAATTTAGTTTCATACAACATTTTTGTTTATACACTGTGGTGTCATGTATTTTGTTTAATTCTATCGCAGATATCGTCACATTTTTTGTGATATTTCATTAATTTCTGCTTTATTTTTAGTTGATTTCTGCGAAAGTTTTTGTATTGTTGCTGATCTTTGTTATTGTTTACATTGTTATTGTTTACATTGTTTGTATTGTTTACATTTTCAATGTTTACATTCTGCATGTGTTTACATAGTCATTGTTTACAGTTATAGTAATTAGTTAATGGGCTATGCTAATGCACTGTTACTACTATACTGATGATAAATGAATGATGAATAGTGTCGTGCACTATTGAATGAGAAGTGCACTTATGATCAAGAATTGAGTGCTGATATTTCATATACAAGTTCTTTGATTGGAGACTTGTTTCCCACAGAGACTGGGATAATATAAGGTGATGTGAATATACAAGTGCTTAATTAAGACTTGTTACACTTAGGTTTGAAATAAATTAGTTAATTATTTCAGGTTTTGGACTCATATGTTAGACAACATGTCTACATTTGAGCACTTTATTGAGCAGGGTAAATTGCTTGGGAAGACTGGTGATAAGTTAGAAGAATTTGCAACTGCTCGATATGATAAAGCAATGGAAGCTGAACAAAAGAAACTGCAGATGCAGGTGGATGAAAAAAGATTCCAAATGGAAATGGAAAAACAAAAAAGGGAATCAGAAGCTGAGGAGAGAAAACTCCAGCTACAGCTAGAAGCTGAAAGACTTCAAAAAGAGGCTGAGAATAAAAGACTTGAAAAAGAGGCTGAGAATAAAAGACTTGAAAAATAGGCTGAGAATAAAAGACTTGAAAAAGAGGCTGAGAATAAAAGACTTGCTGAAAATAAAAGACTTGAAAAAGAAGCTGAAAATGAAAGACTTCAAAAAGAGGCTCAGGCTGAGGAAAGAAGATTACAGAGAGAGTCTGATGAGAGGAAAGAGAAAGCAAAAATGGAACATGAAGAAAAGGTCTTAGCTTTAGAGTTGGAAAAATTGAAATTGACAAGCATGAGTAATGGTAATGATTCAAACAAGGGTTCATCTTCTGGTAAGGCTAATAATGATACTTTTAAGATTAAGTTACCAACATTTAGTCCTTCCAGCGATGACATAATGTTCTATCTGGACAGATTTGAACAAGCATGTACAGCTCATAACATAGACAAAGCAAAATATGTTTATCAGTTATCAGGGATACTGACAGGTAAAGCTCTAAGTATATTAAATATGGTGGATGAACCTGACAAGAACAATTATGAGGTTGTCAGGGCCGCTTTGTTAAAGAAATATCAGCTTAACGAAGACGGCTATCGTCTACAATTTAAAAACATGTTACCTGAAAATGGAGTTGAATTCTCCGAGTTTATTGCAAGAATACGCATTACTTTCTCACGATGGGTTGAACTATCTAAGACGGAAAAAACTTATGAAGGACTTATGGACTTAATACTTAGAGACAAAGTCATGTCGTCTGTCAATGAGTCTTTCCTTGCTTTCCTTCATGAACGTAAACCTAAAACAATAAAAGAAATGGAAGATTTCTGTTGCCAATACGTAACTGCGCACCCACACATAACCATGGGTAACTCTAAGGTGAAAGAAGGTTTACCAGTTGCTTCGGCAGCTCCGTATGGTCAAAACTTTGCTCGTAGATCCCAACAAAATTTTGATAGAAAGAGTAGCGGTAATTTCTGTCAAAATCATGGAAATCAATTTCATGGTGATTCTTCTTCGAAGAATTGGAGACAACCTGATAGTACTCGTTACTATCACCCTAATAATTATAAGCATTTCAAAAGAGGATATGGTAATAGAGGTTATTCCTGCCGAAGACCTCAGAACCAAACAAATAGATGTTCGCATCAATGTGAACATGATAGTAATCGTGGAAACTGGAATTCGAACCAGTATAACAATTACAATAGAGACAATAATAACTGCAGAGATAATAATAACTCTGATAACTTCAGAGGTAATAATAGTCGGGGTAGATCTCAACACAAAAAAAAGAGATATCAGCAGGCTAATGCTGTACAACAGGAAACTGAGGCAGCCTGTAATCATGTTGTTGATAGTAAAAACTTTGACGCTGTCACTAGTTCTGCTTTTGACTTTGAGAGAGCAAACAAATGCCCCCAATGCAGTACTTTATTCGAACCGGGTACCATAACTACTTTGAGTTGTGGTCACCCACTTCCCGCTCTTCCTGCTGCTGTTGCGCATGACGGGAGGGGTTCTTTAATTCTACATAAGGGTCTTGTTAATGATACTCCGGTCTCACTACTTTTCGATTCCGGATGCACCACTATTGGTGTTAGACAATCGCTTGTAGATCCATCTTGTGCTACAGGAAGGGTTATTAAATGTGTCACATTTGGCGGCACTCTAGAAAAATATCCTACTGCTGTAATTCGCATTGCCACTCCTTTCTTTACTGGAGATGTGCATGCTTGTCTCTTACCTAATCCTATTGCGGACCTTATTATTGGTCGTATTCACGGAGTTAGGGAGTGTACCCCACAGCAGATTGCTGCTTGGGAAGATAATAACATGCAAGCTACAAATGCAGTAGTTACAAGAGCACAAGCTCTACAAACACCCGAAACTTCACTGAATAGTGATAATGAAGTTGATAGCCAAGATAGTCACTTAGTAATCACTCGTGACTCTTTCATAAAATTGCAAGAAGAAGATTCTTCTTTAAAAAAATTCTTCGTTCTTGCGAAGAAAGGTGATCCGAATCAGGATACAAATAGAAAATCTTGGATTGCAATGAGAAACGGCGTACTTGTACGTATGGTACAAGATTCGGCTACGTCGGCACATTCGCAAATTCTTGTTCCCAAGAGCATGAGAGTCCAAATATTGCAACATGCTCATGACTCGCAATGTGCTGGACATATGGGTTTTGCCCGTACGAAGTCGAGAGTCCTTGCGGCTTTCTTTTGGCCTTTTGTCAATAAGGACATTCGTATTTACTGCCGATCATGCAAGGTATGTCAGGAGGTCAAATCTAGAGGACCACGACATGCTGCGCCTATCCAGGCTGCTGACATTCCTATTCGGCCGTTTCAGAAAATGGCCATAGATATTATTGGCCCTTTTAAGGTCAAGTCGGCCAGAGGACATCAGTTTATCCTTACATGTGTCGATATGTGCACACGTTGGCCAGAGGCTATTCCTCTTAAGAGCATATCTACTACAGATATCGCAGATGCTCTTTGGTTGATATTTTCTCGCTTGGGGTTCCCCAGAGAAATATTGTCAGACCATGGCACTCAACTCATATCTGACACTATGTCACAGGTAATGTCTACCTTACATATTGAACGATCTCTCAGTAGTATCTACCATCCTATGTCTAATGGGTTAGTTGAGCGTCTGAATAGAACGCTCAAGACTTTGCTTGGTAAGATAACTGAAGATCATCCTCAAGATTGGGACAGGGTTTTACCCGCGGCTCTCTTTGCCTATAGAGAAGTCCCTAATGAACACACAGGATTTTCTCCCTTCGAACTTGTCTTTGGCGCGCGTCCACGCGGCCCTATGTCTTTATTACACGATCTCATCACTGCCGATGATATTAGCGATGAAACTCAATCCTCATATGAGTATGTCATTGCTCTTAGACAAAAGATCATTGAGGCATGTAAGCTAGCAACTGCTTCATCAGAAATTGCTAAAGAGAAGGCAAGGCAGTTTGCTAACAAGAATAGATGTCTACGACAACTTTGTCCAGGTGACAAAGCATTCGTCCTACTCCCCAGTAGGGAAAATAGACTTCTTATTGCATGGAAAGGTCCGTATGCAATAGTCTCTCGGATTTCCGATGTTGACTATGTGGTCGATATTGATGGAAAGCATAAAACTTTCCACATAAACATGCTTTCGGAATTTCACGAACGTCCGGACTATTTGCTGCCTATTTTCCAGGCAACGGATGATGCTCCTGCACCTCACGGTCATTATTCATCCCTGTCTGTCATTCAGGATGAGGAAGCTACCTTCTCTGATGTCAACCTTCCCCTTCCAGTGGTTCCATTACATTCCACGGAATCTTGGAAAAACGTTTCTGTTTCTCCTAATCTTTCTGGTGACGAACATCGACGAGACTTGTCGATGTTACAAACATTTCAGGATGTTCTCACTGACATTCCTGGACACACAGATGTCATAGAACATGACATAATTCTTACCGACAATAATCCAATTAGGGTTAGGCCGTATCCTATTCCTATACACTTTCAGTCGCAAGTGGAAAAGGAATTGGATGAAATGATTCAATTAAATATAATTGAACCATCGACTTCACCATATTCTTCTTCCATGGTTATTGTCCGGAAGAAGGATAAGAACATACGAATTTGCGTTGATTATCGCAAATTGAATCAGGTCACAAAGTTCGACGCTGAACCGATGCCTTTGTTAGAAGATCTACTGATTAGACTTTCTAATTCTAGATTCTTCACTAAACTTGACTTGTCTAAAGGTTATTGGCAAGTGCCTTTAGCAGAGCATGCCAAACCTCTTACTGCTTTTTCTACACCTAGGGGTCTATTTCAATGGAATGTTATGCCTTTTGGTCTCATGAACGCCCCTGCCACTTTCGTTCGCATGATGCGTCGAATTCTGTCACATCGTTCGGATGTCATCGCATACTTAGATGACATCTGTCTCTTCAGTGATACCTGGGAAGATCACTATTTAGGGTTATATGACTTACTGTCCACTCTACGTGAGAATAATTTGACAGCAAAACCTTCTAAAGCTTTTGTTGGTTTTGGTGAAATCTCTTTCCTGGGTCATCGTGTTGGTCATGGTCTCTTGAAGACAGAAGACCACAATACTTCCAAAATACTGAACATCTCTGTTCCTAAAACGAAGAAACAAGTTAGGAGTCTCTTAGGTTTAATTCAATTTTATGGGAGATTTATTCCAAATTTATCTTCGATCATGGCACCTCTATCAACATTGTTGAAGAAAGGTTCGCCTAATCTGGTCCGTTGGTCTGAAGAATGCCAATCTTCACTAGACCAAATCAAGAATATATTTTCTTCTCCTCCCATCTTAAGATTACCTACTCTTGATAGGACTTTTGTTCTTCGGAGTGATGCTTCATCCACTGGGATTGGAGCAGCACTGATGCAAGAATATGCAAATACTCTGCATCCTGTTATGTACATTTCTAGAAAACTAAATGCGGCAGAGAGGAACTACTCGGTTTTAGACCGTGAGTTGTTAGCGATGGTTTGGTCAATTCTAAAACTACAAAGATTCCTCCTGGGCGCACATTTCATTCTAGAGACTGATCAGAAAGCTCTTACAGCTATTCAGACTAAGAATTTGAAGAGTTCGAGATCCACTCGATATGCTATAGCTCTTCAACCTTTTCACTTCACGGTACGAGCTATCCGTGGTGCGGATAATGTGATGGCTGACATTTTGTCTAGATGCCCACATGACTCCAATTAATACTTCTGTCCTATATTCCTATATATTACAGAGTCATAACACACCTATATTTCTACAATAGATTAGCACATCTGTACTTACTTTATATGTACACACTATCGTGCTTTGTTGTCATCTTCTTCTGTTCGTTTTTTAAAATGATAGAGGAGGACTGAGTAGTTAATATAAGGGCCGTTAGTTTACTAAACAGCCACAATTATTAATAATGTATTGTACCTTATGAAGCATATTAGTTATTAATTAGCATTATATTGCTTGTACTTTCTCAGAATGTCATTGTTGAGCTGAGGACTTACCTTACGAGTTCTAGATTGTGTACTTACCCTCGGAATACCAGAGCATATGTCCTGGATCGTCATGTAGTTTAACTTTACTATGTACTTATGTCATTACATGTCAAAGAATGTACTATTTAAATTTTCCTATCAGATTTGTACATCCATTTTTAAAGACAATATTAGAGTATGCTGTTTAATGATGATTATAGTAACTTGCATACGTATATTGTGTTTACATGCTAACGTGATGTGTGTTGGTGACACCTCCCCGATGTGAATATTTTTTGAGACATATTTATTTTTCTGTTGAGGTATATCCTCACCAGACACTCTCTAATTAGCCTATTGTTTGGCAATTTAGTTAATTATCAGCGCATAATTCGTGCGTTTTGAGCCGCTTATCGCTTGCTCTTTGATATTGAAAAAAAAAATATGTTCCACATTTTTTTTTATCGGGAGGAGGTGGTGATATGTTGCGTGATAAATTCTCGCAACATCGTTTTATTTCAATATCTGTTTTATAACGCAAGGGCAACAACTGCTTGGAATTTATAGTCACTTTTCTCGGTAAGCATTTGTCTTCTCGCGTTGGTATCGAATGCAGTTAAGTTTGAGCTGTGGTCGTTTTGCGCTGGACTGCGCATGACTTGTCTTGCTTCTTTGTCGATCGGTTTCCGCCCACCACTAGTGGGAGTGAGCGATTTGGAATGGCGAAAGAGATGCCTCGTTGAAGAGGGGATCTCCGCTATTTTTGTTCTGTCAGGGATGTGTAGTCCTCTTAATGGATATTTCGTTTATTCGAGATAATACCTCTAGTGTTTCCCACATGTCGGGAGGCGTGATATTTCTGTGTATTTCATGAAAGCAAGGTAAATTGACTCTTTCATTAACTCTATTGATTTTGGGTCGTGAGCGATTTCGATTCATAGCCTGTCTGCGAAAGTCGTCGTCACGAGATGTTTTTTCCCAGCTCACATGTCGCTGCATTGTACTGCATCGGTTGATGCAGGTACCAAGGACCATTACTTGCTACTCTGTTAAATGAACTAGGTTTGGAAAACCTTTATTATCTAGAGGATATTTTTGTGGACATTATTTATACTTCGGCAGACGTGTCTGTCTTGCTGAAGTCAAACTAAGGAGAGTGAACTGATCTCATACATCTGGTTATCTCCTGGCTGTTATAGAAAAGGATGGAGTTTTCCACCTGACTACATTTACAGCACTATGAAATATAACATGCATCTGACTCATCATTGTAATGCTGTCTACCGTTTATTGCTGTATTGAATGTTGCTGTGATAATGACTGTTTGATGTGCCTACACATTTGCGTAACCATTTTGTCACTGTGGCGTCCACAATAAATAATGAAGAAAAACGTCAACGGCTGTTTCAAGACTCATTGACTTTATACGTCGTGAGTTTACTGACGTCCTATGTGGATTGCCCTGTTATTGTTGCATGAACATTGTTTTGACTGAACACATCTACACACTACACAAAACCAGACATGCGGATGCCATCCATCATCATATGGCATCACGCATCAGGGATATAATAATTTACGTAATTCAACTGGGCCATCCAAGATGAGGGGAAGGAGAAGTTTTATGACGCAGTCTAGGGCAGGGTTCGGGCAACCGGTCGGTCTTGCACAACCGGTAGCTCCCTGGGAATAATTAAGTAGATTTCTAGGTGACTGAGAGGGGAAAAAATAGTTTTTCACCTAGGTAAATTGTGGATTAGCCCTTTCCTTCCGGCACAAGATTGTGCAAAGATTTCGCTGTAGTAAGCAAAGCTAAGTGGAACAAGGAGCGACTAGAAAACGATGTCAATAAATTAGACACCCATTGAGGAAACCTGTTTGTACATAGCATTATTATGCAGTCTTTGTTCTGTAATCCCCGTGGTAAAATAAGTACAGGTAGATCGAAAAACACATTGTGAAGAGAACTGGAGACGTTCGTGACAATGCTAAAGAAGACATGGACAAACATTGAGGTAATGGCACGGTACAGGAAGACTATGCATCTTGTGGAGCTGAAGGAGAATGAATGAATGAATGAACGAAAAAAATATAACCCAATGTAGTAATATTGCCAACTCAGGGCTTCATATCCGTTGCGTCTAAATTACTCTTGTTTGGTAAGTTTAAATCCGAAGATAAAGGTTTAAAATTAGCTTGCCATCACACACCCGTCGCTACATGCACTTCGTTTTATGAACGTTGATAATTGAAGTCACACGACCAGACAAAGAGGTTGACATCAATTCCAAAAGATCTTCAAAATAAATAGAGATAATAGAGAGAATAACGTTGACAATTAAAAACTAATCAATGAGCAACGTGTAGAAAAATTAAGATAAGGGGTAAGGAAATAATGAGATCTCTGGTAATAAACTTACACAAATGTGATGACCCGTGAATTAAGAACATTCGGTCGAAATACGAATAATCACGCTCAAGTGACTCAAATATATAATCAAAAGTAAAAGTGTTAGCCCAGTTTCTTCACAGACTACTGTAGCTTCCTTTTTTCTCCAGACTTTAGCGCAATTTCCTCTAGTAATTCGACAACTTAATAGCATAGATTCAGTAGGAGTACATTTCTGTGGTTTATTGACCACGGACTCACGTGAACAATTGCAAACGTTAGCAGAAAATGAGTCAATTGACACTTGACCTAAGTAAGACACTGCTTGTTAAAAGTTACCAGTCAAGAAGACTGGAAGTGCCTGGCCGCAGACTTGGAATTCTAAATTGTCAGATCTGTTTGGAAATTGACGAGACGTCTCGAGACAACGAAATCACGGAGGTGACCAAAGGTTAGGGAGGAGAGAGAGATGAAATAGTTCAGGAAAACAAGAGAAGGGTAGACTTTTATGGAGGTAGAGTATGTTGCAATAGGGAAAGAGGAATATTTGATGCGGCTTTTTATAGGTGGAGATTGAAGTTGTCGAAAATGATAATGTTGAAGCGATTGATTATAACGTTGTTCATTCATTCATTCATATTCCTGTATCACTGACTAAGGAGCAAGCAGACACAACTCCAGCTGACCACTTTGTAAGAACCCTGAACAAATTTTTTCAAATGTTCTTGTAGCAGTAGTTTCTATACCAATTTGTTCTACATGATGAGATTGCCAGGCCCATGCACAACCTTATTTTGGTCGCCTCTTACGAGATGCCTGAGTTAGCAGCAGCCCTATTATTTCTTTGTCTCCTCAAAGACCTTCAGGACCTACACATGACCTTATGTATTTGATTAGTATAGGTCTGTGATGCGTGATGCCATATGATGATGGATGGTATCCGCATGTCTGGTTTTGTGTAGTGTGCAGATGTGTTCAGTCAAAACAATGTTCATACAAAAATAACAGGGCAATCCACATAGGACGTCAGTAAACTCACGACGTATAAAGTCAATGATTCTTGAAACAGCCGTTGACGTTTTTCTTCATTATTTATTGTGGACGCCACAGTGACAAAATGGTTACGCGAATATGTAGACACATCAAACAGTCATTATCACAGCAACATTCAATACAGCAATAGACGGTAGACAGCATTACAATGATGAGTCAGATGCATGTTATATTTCATAGTGCTGTAAATGTAGTCAGGTGAAAAACTCCATCCTTTTCTATAACAGCCAGGAGATAACCAGATGTATGAGATCAGTTCACTCTCCTTAGTCTGACTTCAGCAAGACAGACACGTCTGCCGAAGTATAAATAATGTCCTCAAAAAAATATCCTCTAGATAACAAAGGTTTTTCAAACCTAGTTCAGGTAACCAAGTAGCAAGTAATAGTCCTTGGGACCTGCATCAACCGATGCAGCACAATACAGCGACATGTGAGCTAGGAAAACATCTCGTGACGACGACTTTCGAAGACAGGCTATGAGCCAGAAATCGTTCACGACCAAAAATCGATAGAGTTAATGAAAATGTCAATTTACCTTGCTTTCCGGAAATACACAGAAATATCACGCCTCCCGACATGTGGGAAACACTAGAGGTATTATCTCGAATAAACGAAATATCCATTAAGAGGACTACACATCCCTGACAGAACAAAAAATAGCGGAGATCCCCTCTTCAACGAGGCATCTCTTTCGCCATTCCAAATCGCTCACTCCACTAGTGGTGGGCGGAAACCGATCGACCAAGAAGCAAGACAAGTCATGCGCAGTCCAGCGCAAAATGACCACAGCTCAAACTTAACTGCATTCGATACCAACGCGAGAAGACAAATGCTTACCGAGAAAAGTAACTATAAATTTCAAGCAGTTGTTGCCCTTGCGTTATAAAATAGATATTGTAATAAAATGATGTTGCGAGAATTTATCACGCAACAGTCTGGTGAAAGTGATCATTCTGGAAATGGTAGTGTTCGTAATGGTTTTTATGGTTATGGAATTGATGCTGAAAACGGAGTAGTAAATAACTATAAAAGATATGGATGAATCTACTAGAGATGATATGACAAACTCTTATATCTTGAATTTTAAAAGAAAAACGAGAGTGAGTCAGGGATATATACTAAAATAGGTACATATATTAGACCAGGATGAACATTGTAAACCTGATCCGAAGAACGTAGAAAATGTTTGATTTCTCGAACGAAAGCGTCGGCACGAGCGGTTTTATTGTATTGAAGGCGAAATCGCATTATCTTTTGAGAGGTGGAGAAATAGACGTCAAACGCCTGGACGCATAAATATCTCACATTTGATACAGGAGAGACAACTTAATTGATAGAACAATCAACACGACTTCCTGTGTCTAGTAAATTTGTGGTGTGGCTCCAGTTCTGAAATAGGTCATCGCAATCTTCTGGTCACCCTTCCGGCGATCTTTGTCCTCCCAAGGCTGTGTGTGGTCCCGGTTGCCGGGTCCTCCCAGCGCAATGGAGGCAGCGAGTTGATGCTGTGCCTGTGCCGGATTGCCCTTTTTCAGGGACCTTCGGTCCCGAATAGATTTTGGCTGGAAGGACGCCTGGGAGGCATAGCGAAATGGTTTTATAGCGGCAAACGTAGAGTACACACGAGGGCAAGTTCGGGGCACAGCGGATTGATCAACCGCTTGCTTGTAACATTGATCACAAAAACAACAATTAAAAGTCTGTTGTACCAATACGCCTTTAGGTGTGACGGAACAACGGACAATTTCTTGTTGCCCTATGACGCCGCAAGGTGTGATGGCCGTAGACTGCTTAGGCGGTCTATGGCCAAAGGAATAATAATAATCTTCTGGTCAGCTGGTGCTAGCATTCTAAAACAGATTGATTGAAAAGTTATTTCCTATTTTTACATTTCTATATCTTCTTTTGCGTATATTGTTTAATTCTCTTTATTTTGACGTTTGTTTCATAAAAGTTATTTTGATATAAAAGTTATAAGAAATAACAATTTAAAAATAAACTTTTTCAGTCAGTTCTGTAGATTCTCTCTGTAACTCATCAGACGTGGTCAAGAAGGGAGTGTACAGCTTCTCAGCGTCCATTCTTTCCGACCTAGATGATAGTTGCTGCAATTACGAGGCGTGTTCTGAGCGTTTATCAACGTCTGCGCGTAATTTGGTGTCCTCTCGAGTGTGTTGTCTTTACACGGGCTGCGTGTTTGATTTACAATGGAAGATTACTAGTACACTGAGGTTCTGTGGGAAAGCAAATGTGAGCGTGTTCGGCGAGTCTGTGGTCGGGACAGCACAGACACTCAAGAAATATGAGAGAGAGAGAGAGAGAGATAGAGAGAGAGAGGATGAGGAGGAGGAGGGAGAACAGATGTTCACAGCCGGGACAACATTAATACTCAAGAAATATAAGAAAGAGAATGCGAGCGAGACAAGGAGAGAGAGAGAGAGAGAGAGAGAGAGAGAGAGAGAGAGAACAGAAGTTGACAGTAGGGACATCACAGCTGCTCAATAAATAGCGAGAGACAGAGAAAGAGGGAGTGGAGAGAGAGCAGACGTTCACAGTCGGGACATCATAAACACTCAAGAAGTATAAAAGAGAGAGAGAGAAGGGAGAGAGAGGGAGTGGAAGTGGAGAGAGAGGGAGATAATGGGACGGGAGGGAGAGCAGAACTTCACAGTCGGGACATCGCGTCGAGTAAGAAATAGAGAAGAGAGAGGGGGTGGGGAGAGATAGTAGACTCTCTCAGTGGGCACATCATAAACACTCAATAAATATAAGAAAGAGAGAGAGAGAGAGAGAGGCGGGGGGGGGGAGCGAGCAGAAGTTCACTGTCGGGACATCACAGTCACTCAAGAAATATAAGAGAGAGATGGTGAGAGAGAGAGATGGTGAGAGAGAGAGAGATGGTGTGAGAGAGAGAGATGGTGAGAGAGAGAGATGGTGAGAGAGAGAGAGAGAGAGGCGGGGGGGGAGCGAGCAGAAGTTCACTGTCGGGACATCACAGTCACTCAAGAAATATAAGAGAGAGATGGTGAGAGAGAGAGAGGTGGTGAGAGAGAGATGGTGAGAGAGAGAGATGGTGTGTGAGAGAGAGAGATGGTGAGAGAGAGAGATAGTGAGAGAGAGAGAGAGAGAGAGAGAGAGAGAGAGAGAGAGAGAGAGAGAGAGACTAGAAAAGAAATGGTACAACCAGAATGAGACGTTTTTTTAAATTTATTAAATGAAATGTTTGGGTTTCAAATCTACATTATTAATCACCTTAAAAACTAAGGAGGGTTGGGCATGGGGCTGGTTACCCCATCCTGTAAAAAATTTAAACCACAAAAAACTTCAACAAATATGGACAAGTCAAATAAGGAAAATAAAACACAGCCATCCAAGACAGGAGAAGGTCTTCGACAGGAGGACTTGGCCTGTGTTTGTTGAAGGCCTATGCTCCTTTGGGAGTGGAGGGTTATGAATGAAATGAATGAGTACATAATTTGTCACTATAACTTCCTTTTTTCTTTACGAAGTCATGTGACCACCCCTACAACTGGATGCCTTGCAGGAAGGCACGTCATTCACAAAATGTTTACTGTGAACACTATTTGACGAATTACGGATTAATGATAATGTGAACGGTGGTTTGGTTTTAGAAAAGGAAGTGGGTGTAGATAAATGGTTTGAAAAAAATGAATGGAGTTGTTAAAAGACTATTCGTCTTTGTTGAAGGGAAGTGATATGTGTGGAGGAATGCTTTGAGCAAAGGGAGGAAACTCCGTAGTTTCTACTTGGAAGATGTAGTAGTTATGTTTAGAGTTAAGCATATTAAGTGAGTCCAAAATTGTGGTGAGAAAAATTTGCATGTAAATTTTTGTAATAAGAATTGAAGAGAAGTGTATGGGTTGTGAGTCTAATCATCTAAGGGAGATAACTTGGAATTACGTCCCTTGTAAGTTTTGGTGGGTGAGCAAGAAAAAAAATACGCACGAGAAAGTTGTGGTAGGATGAACACATTTTAGGAGTGAACTAAAAATATTACGACGGGGAAGCAGAGTCTGATTTAGAACACGCTGAGCGTAAGTTAGCAAGTTTGCGCTGACTGTGCTTTTGTGTTTCGGATTCTTTGACTTTGTGTTTGTTAGCTTAGCTTAGCTTAGCTAACTTGTGACTTTTTTGTATCCCATATTTGGTTTTTAAACCAAGAAAGGAGAAAAATATAAAATGTCTGCACCAATTGTGCCAACTTTCCTTGTCAACATGGAAGAAGACTTAGAGGGAGGAGTACTCCACAAGCAGGGAACACTAGTCATTACTGTTACGGGGTCACAAGCAAATAGAGCCTCCTGTTCTCTAATTGCCAGCATTTTAGCAGGACCAACCGGAGTGGGAACAAGTGGCGTTGCCACTTTATACAGATTCGCAGGGCTCTTTAAGTGGTACGCCACTCTGACAGCCGCGGCACATATGAAGCATTATGCTGGATTGCATGGCAAGAAACTGGGATGGACCAGCCCGCAAATGTCCGTCTATATCGAACATCTAGATAAAAAAAAGTCAAAAGGGATCCTGCACTGGATGTCCCTGACTATGAAGGCAGAGGCAGCCCAAAGAATCGCAGCGGCAGTGACTGGAGACAAGGAAGCGGAGGTGTCGAGGATTAAAACTGCCCACGATAAGTGGAATTTTCTTTACAAGCCATCAAGTTATAAGGTACCTCACTTTATCAACCTGAAAATGGAGGGCTGTCGTGAATTATTCTAATCCCCATATATAAATTAAAACGTAAATGCAAAGCCTAACAAATAAATTTAATAAAAGGAAAGAAGAATGGTAAAGAACAGTGCTGTCACAATGACTGTACTCGAAATCCCCCTTGTTTTCTACTTCGTCGGCAAATTGTAACGCTTTCACGTTGATAGTAAAAGCCTACTGTATTATTACCCGCTTTCTTCAATGAAACGTGTACTGTATTTCTTGGAAAAACCTTGAGATACGCAAGCTGATCAATGACCTAAATTTAATATTTCATTCATTCCATTTTATACACGGCGTAACTAAAAGACAGATGGACTAAAGGATAGAGAGAAGGGAGAGGCAGAAAGCAGGGACACCTGCAACACTAAACACGCGTCGCGCGATACACAATTGCTGCCATCACGCGTGTAAGGCCACATGCACTAACTTTATTTCAAATCGACAGTGATAAAATTCATTACCCATACCAGAGTTAGGTTTTAAAATCCTGAAAAACGCTTATTGGGAATTATGACATTATACCGGTTTACGTTTGAAAACATGACAGTACCCAGACACCACATGGGGATTGAAGTGAACAGGAGGTGGTAGAAAATGCACATTTTGAACGCAGCCACCTAGCTCCCTTAGATTGAGATATTTGGATTCCTTAGGGTTTGCTGACAAAGAATATGTAAAACGTTACGCAAATAGTCTAGGAATTACCAAGTTATGGCCAAAATAAAATAGTGGGGGTGCCTGACAGCATGAAATCATTTCTGCTCATAAAATTTTTTTATAACGTGTTTGAAAAAACATTACGTTACGGAAATAGCCTACCATGTTAACTCCTTTGTGATTGGAGCGCAACAAATGAAAGACTAAACACGATTGGTCGGACTATAAATACTATCTTGTGTTGCCAGGGGAAACGTGAGAAAGGGGTACTTTTTTGAAAAGATGTGTAGACATGGTTTGATTGGGTAGAGCTGCGAATATACTCAATTCAGAGCGTCTGTTCATTGCCACATCTTGTAATAAACCTACTAAGAAACAGTACGTTGAGCACCAGTGTATATTTTTTATAAAATAAAGCCTGGGACATCGGCAGATCGGAGTTGTGCTATATTCATTGCCAGTCAACGAAACTGTTTATTATTATTTCCATGAATTGTGGTAAGCTTGAAATATTCAATATCTTTTAATGAAAATTGAATGTAAATTGATAATTTATGTCTGTATATATGTGTGGTTCAGTAGCGAACATGATGTAAAGCCTATAGTGCTCCAGCCTGAACAGAAGGTGTCGGAGGAAAGTAAAACTGCATGGAATGGCCAAACAGTACACTGACACCTAGATTATTAACTAGAAAGAAATAATGCCTGGTCAGAGCTTTGCTGAAGCCAGAGGTGGACAGCATACTCCTTGGTCCATATAGCAACCAGTGGGGCGGCTCCAGAACTCATTACAGTAATCTAGCAGAGGAGTCTTTTACTGCAGTCATCACGCAAGATAAGAGAGTGTGGCCATGGAGCTCAACATTATGTACCCCATCTTAAAATGACATTATAAACTAAAATTAAGAGGGGAATTTAATTGTTTTAATACCAGGAACTGAGAACATCTCCAATACTGGTTCCAATAGAAACAAACTATTGAAGTCATGATGACAAATACCAACAGAGCTTGAACAAAACCAAACCAGTATTACCTCATATTAACACTACACAACTGACACACATAGGATACCAGTAATAATATATGTCACTACAAGAATCATATTAATAAATTCTGTACATATAACTTGTAATTAAAATTGATTGTGATTCCTGGTTCCCTTTGTATTTGAATCAGGACACATATACATTCATGACAGCACTGAATACATATTGTTATTTGAAAAGTTATCAGTGACTCCTTTAAGATATCCTCTTAGAGTGTTATATGTATGTGAGTGTCACAGTGTTGTCAAGTGTGGTGGAATAAATTAAATTGTTTATCTGTCTGTTGTTGTTATGACTTACACTTCATCATACACATACCCTAGACATATAACGTAGTCATCACACTATTCCAGAATAATTCTGACTGAGGTATACATATGTGGCAGTAAGTAAGGTTATCTATAATACACTACTCTTATTAGATATACCTTCACAGCTGATCTCAGTCAGTACACTAAGTCCCCTATAAATATTTATAACATCCCACTTTACCACATATATTGGGGTCTCGCCCTCGGGATTTTGAATCTTTCCCTATTACAAATATTGGGGGTAATTCACTTCAGGGAATAATAAGAATTAAAAGGTATCCTTGGGTGAAAATAAATAAGGTTGAGTTCACAGTGCCTGTGTTGTCTTGAGTTAATTAGTCATAGATAAAATTGTTTAGACATTTATCTGTTAGACAATGGCCGACCTGGCAAAATTTCGATCTGCTGCTGTACAGACTGCGAAAGAGTTAGGAATGGACGGGCAAATTATGATTTCTTATGTCACTGCTGAATGTGACAAATATATTGAACGGGAAGAAAGAAGATTAGAAAAAGAGGCCGAAAGAAAATTAGAGGCTGAGACTAAGAGGTTGCAGATTGAGGCTGAGGCTAAGAGGTTGCAGATTGAGGCTGAGGCTAAGAAATTGGAGGCAGAAAGAGAAGACAAAAGATTAGCTGCAGAAGAAAGAAGATTGACTGCAGAGAGGGAAGCAGAAAAGGAGGAGAAGAGATTACAAAGGGAACATGAGTTACGACTAAGGGAGTTTGAGTTTCAAGGCCATGCTCCTGAAAATGGTGCCAGTCCCTTTGCCTCTGATGCCACTGCTAGCCAGGGAGCCTCAACCTCAGCTATGAATTTTCATTTAGATCATTTTGTTGAGAAAGACGATGATATAGAGAGCTATCTAAATAGGTATGAACTATTAGCTACCACATATGGGTTAGAGAGAGAAAGGTGGAGCTTAAAGTTATCTCAGGGACTTCGTGGGGCAGCTTATGAAGTTTTTGCAAAAATGAGCAGAAGTGATCAGGAAAATTATGACATGCTAAAGCAGGCTCTTTTGTTAAGATATGAAAAGAATGCAGAATTTTATAGGAAAAAATTTAGGAATGCTAAACTACTGTCAGGTGAAACCTATCACCAGTTCTCTGCACGAATAGAGACATACTTGGAGAAATGGACTTCTCTGGGGAAAACCCAAGATCTTAAGGAAATGGTCCTTATAGAGCAATTAAGAGAGTCCATGGCTCCAGACCTGAGAAAGTTTCTCATGGAACAAGGTGCAGAGAGGCTGGGTGAGTTGCTAAATGTTGCTGAAAGGTATCAAGCAGCTCAAGCAGAGGTAACAGGTAATAAAAAGAAACAAGTGGATAACTTTAGGGCACCACAGAACTTTAATAAATTTGATCCTAGGGATCAAAACAAAGGTAAGCACCAGTTTGATAGGCCACGGTATGAAAATAAAAATAAAACCCCACAATTCGATGAAAGGAAATATGATGAAAGAAAATCTTTCAACCAAGGAAAAAGGTGGTGTAAAAATTGTAAGATGAACAATCATGACACTGACCATTGTAGAAGGAAACCTCATTGTGCTGCTATGACATCGGGGAAAAAGGAAAAGAAGGTCAAACCTGAAGAACTACAGGAACCATACCACCCCCCAGTGTGTGAAGATGTCATCTGTAATGGTGTCACTATAAGGTGTTTATATGATACCGGTTTAGATTACGATTCCGTTGTGAGTTCTCACCTGGTGCAGGCCGATCAATACACCACAGAAACAGTGGAGATTCAAACTGCAACCAAGGATGTAGCTACCATGACACTTCCCGTCGCCCGAATAAAAGTGAAAACGCGATATGTGGAAGGAATCATAAAAGCAGCAGTGATAAATGAGCCAATCTACCCTCTGATATTGGGGTGTAGATATGTCTTCTTGGGGAATCCCAAGAGACCTGTGATATTGGCAACAGTGCAGACCAGATCACAGTCTAAAAAGGAGGAGGATAATCCAATAAATACTCACCCAGATGAGATGAGGAAGACACAGGCTGAGGACAAAACACTCAAGCCATGTTTCAAGAAGTTGCCCAAATCTCATACACCTCCAGGCAAGGGAGAGTTTTATATGAAGAACAAACTGATATATAGGAAGGCTGGATCTGAATCCAATGGTCACGGACAGCTGGTCCTTCCCACTTCATATAGGACTAAAGTGTTGGAACTAGGGCATGCGATTCCCTTCAGTGGTCATATGGGAATCAGCGCAACAGGACAGCGAATAGCTTGTCATTATTTCTGGCCAGGAATAACTGAAGATATCAAACGATATGTAAAATCCTGTCCAGAGTGCCAACGAGTAGCACCTAAACATTGGACTGCACCAGCAACTCTGGGGGAAATGCCCATAGTGGGAACACCCTTTGAGAGAGTTGCCGTGGATCTTGTGGGACCTCTCACCCGAACCAAGAGAAGGAACAGCTACATTCTGACTCTGGTGGACACTTGTTCTATGTGGGGAGAGGCAGTAGCCCTGTCATCGATTGATTCTAAACATGTGGCAGAGGCATTGCTCACAATTTTCACAAGGTTAGGCTTTCCCAATCAAATCTTGACTGATAATGGCTCTCAGTTCAAGGGGAAACTAACTGAAGAAGTTTTCAGGATCTTCCAGGCCAAACACTTCCATTGTAGTGTGTACCATCCCCAAGGGAACGGCCAAGTGGAAAGATTTAACGGCACGTTGATGTCGATCCTGAGAAAGTTGGCACACGAAAAACCAGATACATGGGACCAGTACCTGCACGGCGCCCTCTTTGCTTATCGGGAGGTACCCCATAGTTCAACCGGTATGGCCCCGGCAACATTATTGTTTGGAAGGCCAATAAAAGGTCCACTCGAAGCTTTGTTAAGAACGTGGACTGATGAAAAGGCAGAGGAAAACATTACATCTTCATACCAATATGTGAATGAGCTGACCACTCGTTTAAAAAACTGGCTGGAAACTTGCCAATGAAAATTTGAAACAAGCCAGGAAGAAACATGCTGCCTATTATAACAGGAAGGCGAAAGACAGAGATTTGGCTGTGGGAGAGAAGGTACTGCTTCTTCTCCCCGGGAGTCAGAATAAGTTACAGATTGGATGGCAAGGTCCATATACAGTTTTAGAGAAGGTGTCTAGAACAAATTATAAGATAGATAAGAAGGGGAAAGAAAAAAAATCTATCATGTGAATCTCCTGAAGAAATATTTGGAAAGAGAACATCAGGAAGAGACACACTTGTTGACCTTGTCCATCGCCATGGAGATGAAAAAGGAACCACTTTCATCATTTGAATATCCATTACACCCCTGTGAGACAGCAGCACAGGTGAAAATCAGTACACATTTAACGAAAACTCAGAAAGAGAGAGTGCAACAGGTTCTAAATAATCATGCAGAGGTGTTAACAGACCGACCAGGGCATACAAACCTATTGGAATATGATATGAAACTGATAGACCCCACACCTGTCTGTATGAAACCATATTCGATTCCGTTTGCTAAGGAGAAAGCTTTGAAGGAAGAGATAGATTATCTATTGAAGGAAGGAATTATTTCACACAGTGAATCCTCATATAGTTCCGGTGTTGTACTCTTAAGGAAGCCCTCTGGAGAACATAGACTCTGTATAGATTACAGGAGACTGAATGCTATTACAGAAGGACAGGTGGATCCATTGCCGGATACAAATCAGCTGTTTGCCAGACTAAATAAAGCTAAATATTTCTCAAAAGTGGATCTGAGTAAAGGATACTATCAGATTCCAGTAAAGCCTGAGGTTAGACCATACCTAGCTTTTAGTACCTCAGAAGGACACTATGAGTGTAATAGATTGCCATTTGGATTGAAGAATGCGCCTAGTGTCTTCTCTAGAATGATGAGAAAATTATTGGACCCTCTGAATAATCCATGTATAACAAATTTCATGGATGATATCCTTATAGCAACAGAAACATTTGAGGAACACATTGACTCTCTGAAGATGCTGTTTGATCGACTTAGGGAAGCAAATTTAACAGCCCGACCAACCAAATGTTGCGTTGGATGTAAAGAATTGGAATTTTTGGGACACACAGTTTATCAGGGAAACATGACCCCTGACCCAAAGAATTTAGAGAAACTAAAGAAAGCCCCGAGACCACAAACCAAGAAGGACGTGAGATCCTTTGTCTCATTATGTGGTTTCTACCAGAAGTATATCAAAAACTTTAATTCCATATGTGCTCCGTTAACTGATTTGACACGTAAAGGACATCCAGATCGCATTACATGGACACCACAATGTGAAATGGCTTACCAAGAACTGAAGGAAAAGCTCACAAGTAAACCTATTTTGAAATTACCTGACTTAAGTCAAGAATTCATAGTAAGGACGGATGCCAGTAATATTGGGTTAGGTGCAACTCTACTACAGAAATCAGATGCATTGGATGGGGAATTAAGCCCAGTGGCATATGCTAGCAGGAAGTTGAATAAAGCTGAAATCAACTACTCAACTAGCGAAAAAGAATGTCTTGCAGTAATATGGGCAATAAAGAAATTCAATATTTATCTGTATGGGAAGGCATTTAAGTTGCAAACGGATCACAAACCTTTATCGTTTCTAGCCCAGGCTAGGCATGAGAACTCTAGGTTACTCCGATGGTCCTTGCTTTTGGCTCCCTATAATTTTAGCATTGAGTATATATCTGGAAAAACCAATTTGGGAGCGGATTTTTTAAGCCGCCATCCGTGTGATGAGAATCACCGTAAACCCCAGAAATAATAATAAATTTCTCTATGTGTATATAGAATAAAGGACTGACATATAATGTCTGTTTTAAGAGGGGAGATGTCGTGAATTATTCTAATCCCCATATATAAATTAAAACGTAAATGCAAAGCCTAACAAATAAATTTAATAAAAGGAAAGAAGAATGGTAAAGAACAGTGCTGTCACAATGACTGTACTCGAAATCCCCCTTGTTTTCTACTTCGTCGGCAAATTGTAACGCTTTCACGTTGATAGTTAAAGCCTACTGTATTATTACCCGCTTTCTTCAATGAAACGTGTACTGTATTTCTTGGAAAAACCTTGAGATACGCAAGCTGATCAATGACCTAAATTTAATATTTCATTCATTCCATTTTATACACGGCGTAACTAAAAGACAGATGGACTAAAGGATAGAGAGAAGGGAGAGGCAGAAAGCAGGGACACCTGCAACACTAAACACGCGTCGCGCGATACACAATTGCTGCCATCACGCGTGTAAGGCCACATGCACTAACTTTATTTCAAATCGACAGTGATAAAATTCATTACCCATACCAGAGTTAGGTTTTAAAATCCTGAAAAACGCTTATTGGGAATTATGACATTATACCGGTTTACGTTTGAAAACATGACAGTACCCAGACACCACATGGGGATTGAAGTGAACAGGAGGTGGTAGAAAATGCACATTTTGAACGCAGCCACCTAGCTCCCTTAGATTGAGATATTTGGATTCCTTAGGGTTTGCTGACAAAGAATATGTAAAACGTTACGCAAATAGTCTAGGAATTACCAAGTTATGGCCAAAATAAAATAGTGGGGGTGCCTGACAGCATGAAATCATTTCTGCTCATAAAATTTTTTTATAACGTGTTTGAAAAAACCTTACGTTACGGAAATAGCCTACCATGTTAACTCCTATGTGATTGGAGCGCAACAAATGAAAGACTAAACACGATTGGTCGGACTATAAATACTATCTTGTGTTGCCAGGGGAAACGTGAGAAAGGGGTACTTTTTTGAAAAGATGTGTAGACATGGTTTGATTGGGTAGAGCTGCAAATATACTCAATTCAGAGCGTCTGTTCATTGCCACATCTTGTAATAAACCTACTAAGAAACAGTACGTTGAGCACCAGTGTATATTTTTTATAAAATAAAGCCTGGGACATCGGCAGATCGGAGTTGTGCTATATTCATTGCCAGTCAACGAAACTGTTTATTATTATTTCCATGAATTGTGGTAAGCTTGAAATATTCAATATCTTTTAATGAAAATTGAATGTAAATTGATAATTTATGTCTGTATATATGTGTGGTTCAGTAGCGAACATGATGTAAAGCCTATAGTGCTCCAGCCTGAACAGAAGGTGTCGGAGGAAAGTAAAACTGCATGGAATGGCCAAACAGTACACTGACACCTAGATTATTAACTAGAAAGAAATAATGCTGGAATTGCAGAGGCGTAGTAACCATTAGGGAGGGAAATACTGGTATAAAGTATTTCAGATGAAGCTGACAGTTGGCCTAACGCTCTGAACTCAATGTTTGTGATGTATTGTGCTCAGTGTAGAAATAGAGTGTAAATTAGTTCTGACGTAGAAGGTACAACCTTCTTGTTTCAGGGACCGTGATCTTAAAGTTATTGAGCAGCACCTGGTCAGAGCTTTGCTGAAGCCAGAGGTGGACAGCATACTCCTTGGTCCATATAGCAACCAGTGGGGCGGCTCCAGAACTCATTACAGTAATCTAGCAGAGGAGTCTTTTACTGCAGTCATCACGCAAGATAAGAGAGTGTGGCCATGGAGCTCAACATTATGTACCCCATCTTAAAATGACATTATAAACTAAAATTAAGAGGGGAATTTAATTGTTTTAATACCAGGAACTGAGAACATCTCCAATACTGGTTCCAATAGAAACAAACTATTGAAGTCATGATGACAAATACCAACAGAGCTTGAACAAAACCAAACCAGTATTACCTCATATTAACACTACACAACTGACACACATAGGATACCAGTAATAATATATGTCACTACAAGAATCATATTAATAAATTCTGTACATATAACTTGTAATTAAAATTGATTGTGATTCCTGGTTCCCTTTGTATTTGAATCAGGACACATATACATTCATGACAGCACTGAATACATATTGTTATTTGAAAAGTTATCAGTGACTCCTTTAAGATATCCTCTTAGAGTGTTATATGTATGTGAGTGTCACAGTGTTGTCAAGTGTGGTGGAATAAATTAAATTGTTTATCTGTCTGTTGTTGTTATGACTTACACTTCATCATACACATACCCTAGACATATAACGTAGTCATCACACTATTCCAGAATAATTCTGACTGAGGTATACATATGTGGCAGTAAGTAAGGTTATCTATAATACACTACTCTTATTAGATATAGATACCTTCACAGCTGATCTCAGTCAGTACACTAAGTCCCCTATAAATATTTATAACATCCCACTTTACCACAAGGGCCCTGTAGAAAAATTCCAAAGGGTATGAGTGTCCCTGCCGGGACGGAACATTGAGTGTGCTATCTGCGGGTTGGACACCCATTGGGTGAGTCAGTGCCCGAGGAAGCGGGCGGCCCCCCCCCCCCCCCCTCAGACCAAGCAAACGAAAGCGGAAGAAGTTGCTGCCGACATCACACCGGCGGAACAGAGCAAGGGGAATCAGGCAAGTGAGTCCCCTGCCCCAGAGAGCCCCCGGGCCGGTACAGAGGAGAACGGGTATACCACCGTGTCACATGACAAGCGCACAGCGAAGAGGACGCTGCAGTTGATCCAGACATTGGACAGGCCTACAAAATCCAAAGAAAGTAGGCGGTACCAGATGGGAAAGGCGTCACCAACAAAGGGATCACCACGTATGTCTCAACACTTGCCCTTATCGCCCAGGGCGTCCACAGCAGAGCCCTCCCCTAAGTGCGGGTCAACACCTGTTGTTGATGAGCCAAAGCTGACCGAGTTCCAGTCCCCAGAGAAGTCAACACCGGTACAAGAGAAACTGTACCCCAGTTGGGCAACCATGGCGGAGGAAGATGCCATGGACTCCATGATATCCCAAGCCAGCCTATTTATAGACGGTAGGGATTTCGACGATGTAAGCGGATGAGCCCAACGCTACAAGTTCTTCTTCCGTGCACTGAGGCCCAGTGCAGACAGACCTGTTCCAGTTTCAATTGTTTTTGATTTGTTATGATATTGTTTTGCAACTTCGGGAATCTTGATATTGATTTGTTGTATTGCTTATTTGAGGAGAGGGGAGGGGAGGGGGGGGGGGGGGGTAACTTATATCTTACATCATTTGATAATTTTACAAATTTTAATTCTTGTAAATAACATTAATGTTGAAATCATGACCTAATAAAGGTTTAAAAAAAAAACAAGTGTATGCTAGAGAGATGATAGTTTGGAAGTTCATTAGTGAGCGAGGTTCTTGATATTCACGTTTCTGGAAATCAAGCCATTTTGATGTGGTTGGCTACTGTGGTTACAGATACGCCATAACAAGAGTTATGTTATCAAGTTGTCAAGGTTTTGTGTTTTTCAAGACAGCAGGTATGATTGCAGTTTTATATTGAAGATAGATTTTGTTAGATAAAACAGAGACAGACGTAGTGATCAGGTAAACTGGTAGAAAAACAACACCCCTGGCAGTGTAGGCCAGTCTTCTAGCAAGATACACCAGAAGGTTACTAAGTGTAAAGTTATAAAGATAAACTAACTTTTTAGAAGATCACCCAGGTGACATAGCAGTGGAGAAATTTGATGAGAGCAGACCAGTGACAGACAGTACAAGAATATGATTTTCGGATGTTCGCTGAATTGAGAGAAGGTACGAATGGAAATTATATCAAATTGAAATGTGTAAAATCTATCAGATAAATTCGCAGAAGAGAGAAGCGGATGCTATTTTATGTAAATAAAACTTTGAAGTTCGTTTTACTGCTGTTGGAGTACAGTGTGTCAACAGAGTTAGAAACCATCAACCATCTGTACGTCTTGTCTAACAGTGCATTTCATCACTTGTTTACAGCAGAGTGTTTACATTGTCTGCTCACACATGCTGACCACTGATTAGGGCAGTGATCTGAACCTATAACATCAACACTATACGAACACTATAAAGAAATGAAAACTTTAACCCTCATTATCACGGCCACAATAACTGGCCATTCTCTTTCAGTCTATGCAATAGAATGTGTATGAATATTAAATATCTGGGGTTTATTTTCGTGCAGTTTGTAACTATTCTAAAAGAAGATCATAAAACATTTGTTTTTCTTTACTTGTTTTATCCACGAAACAAAGCATAAGACATATCCAAGGAGAAGAAAAAAAGCACGATATTGAAAAGAGGCGATATTTATGTTATGAAAACAAAGATGAAGACTGTCCTCTGTCCACACAACATGCCTAAGGACAATTTTCTGAATTTTCTGGCCGAACACTATCACCAACAAAGAATCGCTAACTCGGAGCCACCAAGAAGAAATGCGCACCATAATAGCGGGTAGACGCTGAAATTGGGTTGACCACATCCTTAGAAGAAACCCTGACACAATCACGAGAACTGATATGCTATGAACTCCAGATGGAAAGCGAAAGCGAGGCCGGCCAAAAAGCTACCTGACGGGGAACTGTTGAAGCAGAGATGCAAAGCATGAACCAGATCTGGGGCACTGCACGAAGGATGGTTGTAGACCGAGGAAAGTGAAGACAGTTTGTTGCTGCCCTACAAGACGCCACTAGGCGTGATGGTCACTGATTGCTTTGCCAGTCAGCGGCCAAGTTCCAAAGAAGAAGAAGAAGGCATGTGAAAAGAGAAAAACAAAGCACACTACAGCAATCCCTACGGTTTTACGATGTTCGTTTAGCGCTTTTTCGATATAACGCTGTTTTTATTTTATGTCATATGGCTTGCTATATGCTTAAAAAAATTCGATCTTACGCTCACCGGTAAACTCTATGGGAGGCATGAATACAACTTTCGTATGTCATCAAGTTCATTCAGGGTGGGAGGATGCCCAAGAATCATTGTCATTATTAGCATTATAAAGCATAACTCCAAAATGGATCGCAGTTATATGGTAATCCGTAACATATAACAAAATCTTAATTGGCTTAATTAACAATAGGCTTCTTGAAGAGAAAAAAAGAAGGTGGTAGGCAAAGAAAACTCGATTCGTGTTTTTTAAGTCTCCTCGAATATCTTCTGCCCCACTGACCAAACAGGTGTGTCTTCAATATCTGGAGCTAGAAAAACGTTTTCAACATCTATAAAACCTTCTGCTTACCAAAGACAGCTCCGCCATGACAACTGTAGCCCCAAGAGACGGATGTAGCAGGGATTAAAGTTCTATCAAGTATTTTTATTTTGTTTGTAAGTACAGTACATAAATAATATTTCGTTTGTGTTCAAAATGTCTGATAATTATACGTGGTTAATAAAGTTTGTTAACTATTTAGTTTTTGTTTTGTATCACTTTTACTAAATTTTATATAGTTTTCTAAACCTTGTGAACGATTTAATGTGACTTCTATTACGTCCTACATAAAAATCAATTTCGTTTAGTGCTTTTTTCGGTTAGCGCTCGATTTTTCAATATCGAATTAACAACGCTAACCGAGGCGTCTCAATAATTTAGTAACTCTATTTATATTATCCAAGAAATAAAGCTATTGACATCCAAAGAGAAGAATTAAGTACCCTAGTTTAAGAAGAAGAAATTTTTGTTTTCAAAAGCATCATCATCATCAGGTGCCATATCCACATCGAAGGTTGGCTGCAATGGATCTCCAACGTCTGTTGTCTCTTGTCTTGGTGGTGTACTCTGATAGAATCGTTCTTGTCCATCTCTTGATGTTATTTTCCCACTTATAGCGTTGTCTTCCTCTTGTGCGTTTTCCATCAACTCTTCCTTCAATTATGGCCATCGGTAAGGAATTATATTATTAAAGAAATTTATTATCAAAAAGTGTTTTCAAAATACTAAAAATGAAGCATATTCAAAGAGCAGAACAGAGTATTTTTGTGACGAATTTTTATTATCTCACAGTTTAACTTTAGCAACAAGTAGCCTGAAGCCCTCCTTAAAATTGAACCCAACAACCTAGCAGCTGTTCGCAAGAAAGTGTTCGAACAATGTAAAATACCTGCTGAGCTGTCAGTTCACGCAACTTAGTCCACTAGCTCTGGCCATATGAGGAACAGCCGTGACATATCGATAAGCTATTGTGAAATTATTGTAAGAATAGGTGATATGAGGGAACTGAGTCGTAAATAGTGTCTTTGGCAGAGACTGTCTTGTGTTCGAAACGCTTTCTGGATGGGAATAATGTGAGTTTATTTTAGCGTGCTTTCGCTTTGTAAAAGAAAAAAGGAAAAAAAAATACAATTTTTTTACAATACAGCCTTGCGCATGCTAAATATTTCTTGACTTTTGAAATTTGCCTTAAAAGTTATAATGGTAAAAAATTGGAGCAAAATTACATCAAACATTCATCAGGAAAGACAACGTGGTAATTACTTCTCGTGAGTTGGAGAAAGATTAAAGGACAAAGCAGAAAAACGTCTTTTTTTTTCTTTTTTGTTTAAAGTTATTTATTTATTGCATGGTAGAAGGTAAAGGTAGTCCCGTAACAGATACTGCCGTAAGGGGAGTGAAGTGTTAAAGAAGTGTTTTTGTTGTGTGATACAACGATATTTCCATTCTTGAAATAATGATAAAACGGCATTTCCATTCTTGAAATAGTGATAAACGATATTTCCATTTGTACAACAGTGATAACACGATATTTCCATTTGTACAAAAGTTATTAGCCAGTAAACCGAAATGATTCTTTTGCGTCCACACCTGAAGTTTTCATGTCAATACATCGCTCTAATTTTGATGTTTAAATTTCATATCCAAACGCCAGGCAATAAATGTGCACGTGATGTTGCTCAAACTCTTCTTGTGAAGAGTCACAGTCAGAATTTAATTAATTAAATTGCAGCTGCTAACGAGTAAATCATCATGACATGCAACATGAAATCTGGACTACAGCTGGACCTCTTATAGGAAGCCAGCACCAAGCATTCATATGCTCCTGCAGTGGTCATCTCTGCCTCAATGTGTTTGACATGATGAGGTTGCCAGCCTCACGCACAACCACATATTAGTCGCCTCCTATCACTGGACAACAAATTTTGACTTTTTGTGTGTATCTGAGATTAAACCAAGTTACCTTTATGTTGTTTGGGCTGAAATATGAAAATGGCCGTTAAAACACCAGATTAGCTCTAGTGTTTTAAATATCTATAAAACAAGTTTTACACATTTGCATATACATACCATATAATAATAATGCTCATAGCGGAAATGATTTACAGCGACGCCTTTTTGCCTGTCGCTTGTAATGAGTTTCTGGAGCATCTCTCACAAGGGTCCAACAATAGTCTGCTAGCATTGCTGTATTCCATTTCCCATGGTACCTATTTTCGAGGGTAGTAATGTCCTGATGAAATCGTTCCCCATGCTCGTCACTGACATCACCGCAGTTAGCAGGGAAAAAATCCAGATGAGAGTGTAAAAAGTGTAATTTCAAAGACACGTTGCACCCTAGTCTCTCGTAGCGCTGCTAGAGGGTTTCTACAAGCTCCTGGTAATTGTCAGCCTTATTGTTTGCTAGAAAGTTTGTGGCCACTTGCTGGAAAGCATTGCAAGCTAACTTTTCATCACCTGTGAGGATATCATCAAAACGCTGATCTCGGAAGAGCTGACGTAACCGTGGACCGACAAATACACCTTCCTTGATTTTGGCCTCACTAAGTCTTGGAAATATATCACGAAGGTATAAAAATCCTGCCCCATTTTGAACCATGGCCTTTACAAAATTCTTCATTAGTCCAAGTTTGATGTGGAGAGGAGGGAGCAAGATCTTGTGGGATTCTACAAGTGGTTCGTTAAGTATATTCTTTTTCCCCGGTTCAAGTGATTGTCGTTGGGGCCAATACTTTTTCTTGAAGTGGAAAGTCCTGGCATGGCTGTCCAACAAACAGAGGAAACAGCAAAGCTTTGTGTAACTCTGCTGTAGCCCCATCAAGATGGCAATGACCTTCAGGTCACCACAAATCTGCCACTTAATCTTATCATGGTTGAGGGTAACAGTTGTTGTACGTTTCTTTCATGTGGACTGCATACCCGAGTGGAACAGGTGGTAAAACGCTACCATTATGGAGCAGCACAGCTTTTAAGATCAACTTGGACGAATCAATAAACAGCCTCCAATCGTCGTCTTTGTAGTTTATGTGTAGTGCTGCCATCAGACCCACTATATCAACGCAAGCAACGAGGTTATTGATGCGTGATGCCATATGATGATGGATGGTATCCGCATGTCTGGTTTTGTGTAGTGTGCAGATGTGTTCAGTCAAAACAATGTTCATACAAAAATAACAGGGCAATCCACATAGGACGTCAGTAAACTCACGACGTATAAAGTCAATGATTCTTGAAACAGCCGTTGACGTTTTTCTTCATTATTTATTGTGGACGCCACAGTGACAAAATGGTTACGCGAATATGTAGACACATCAAACAGTCATTATCACAGCAACATTCAATACAGCAATAGACGGTAGACAGCATTACAATGATGAGTCAGATGCATGCTATATTTCATAGTGCTGTAAATGTAGTCAGGTGAAAAACTCCATCCTTTTCTATAACAGCCAGGAGATAACCAGATGTATGAGATCAGTTCACTCTCCTTAGTCTGACTTCAGCAAGACAGACACGTCTGCCGAAGTATAAATAATGTCCTCAAAAAATATCCTCTAGATAACAAAGGTTTTTCAAACCTAGTTCAGGTAACCAAGTAGCAAGTAATAGTCCTTGGGACCTGCATCAACCGATGCAGCACAATACAGCGACATGTGAGCTAGGAAAACATCTCGTGACGACGACTTTCGAAGACAGGCTATGAACCAGAAATCGTTCACGACCAAAAATCGATAGAGTTAATGAAAAAGTCAATTTACCTTGCTTTCCGGAAATACACAGAAATATTATGCCTCCCGGCATGTGCAAATACACTAGAGGTATTATCTCGAATAAACGAAATATCCATTAAGAGGACTACACATCCCTGACAGAACAAAAAAAAGCGGAGATCCCCTCTTCAACGAGGCATCTCTTTCGCCATTCCAAATCGCTCCCTCCACTAGTGGTGGGCGGAAACCGATCGACCAAAAAGCAAGACAAGTCATGCGCAGTCCAGCGCAAAAAATGACCACAGCTCAAAAACTCAACTGCATTCGATACCAACGCGAGAAGACAAATGCTTACCGAGAAAAGTGACTATAAATTTCAAGCAGTTGTTGCCCTTGCGTTATAAAATAGATATTGTAAAAAACGATGTTGCGAGAATTTATCACGCAACATATCACCACCTCCTCCCGATAAAAAAAAAATGTGGAACATATTTTTTTTTTTTTTAAATATCAAAGAGCATGCGATAAGCGGCTCAAAACGCACGAATTATGCGCTGATAATTAATTAAATTGCCTAACATGAGGCTAAATATAGAGTGTCTGGTGAGGATATACCTCAACAGAAAAATAAATATGTCTCAAAAAATATTCACATCGGGGAGGTGTCACCAACACACATCACGTTAGCATGTAAACACAATATACGTATGCAAGTTACCATAATCATCATTAAACAGCATACTCTAATATTGTCTTTAAAAATGGATGTACAAATCTGATAGGAAAATTTAAATAGTACATTATTTGACATGTAATGACATAAGTACATAGTAAAGTTAAACTACATGACGATCCAGGACATATGCTCTGGTATTCCGAGGGTAAGTACACAATCTAGAACTCGTCATGCTTGATACTAGTAAGGTAAGTCCTCAGCTCAACAATGACATTCTGAGAAAGTACAAGCAATATAATGCTAATTAATAACTAATATGCTTCATAAGGTACAATACATTATTAATAATTGTGGCTGTTTAGTAAACTAACGGCCCTTATATTAACTACTCAGTCCTCCTCTATCATCTTAAAAACGAACAGAAGAAGATGACAACAAAGCACGATAGTGTGTACATATAAAGTGAGTACAGATGTGCTAATCTATTGTAGAAATATAGGTGTGTTATGACTCTGTAATATATGGAAATATAGGACAGAAGTATTAGTTAGAGTCATGTGGGCATCTAGACAAAATGTCAGCCATCACATTATCCGCACCACGGATAGCTCGTACCGTGAAGTGAAAAGGTTGAAGAGCTATAGCATATCGAGTGGATCTCGAACTCTTCAAATTCTTAGTCTGAATAGCTGTAAGAGCTTTCTGATCAGTCTCTAGAATGAAATGTGCGCCCAGGAGGAATCTTTGTAGCTTTAGAATTGACCAAACCCTCGCTAACAACTCACGGTCTAAAACCGAGTAGTTCCTCTCTGCCGCATTTAGTTTTCTAGAAATGTACATAACAGGATGCAGAGTATTTGCATATTCTTGCATCAGTGCTGCTCCAATCCCAGTGGATGAAGCATCACTTCGAAGAACAAAAGTCCTATCAAGAGTAGGTAATCTTAAGATGGGAGGAGAAGAAAATATATTCTTGATTTGGTCTAATGAAGATTGGCATTCTTCAGACCAACGGACCAGATTAGGCGAACCTTTCTTCAACAATGTTGAGAGAGGTGCCATGATCGAAGATAAATTTGGAATAAATCTCCCATAAAATTGAATTAAACCTAAGAGACTCCTAACTTGTTTCTTCGTTTTAGGAACAGAGATGTTCAGTATTTTTGAAGTATTGTGGTCTTCTGTCTTCAAGAGACCATGACCAACACGATGACCCAGGAAAGAGATTTCACCAAAACCAACAAAAGCTTTAGAAGGTTTTGCTGTCAAATTATTCTCACGTAGAGTGGACAGTAAGTCATATAACCCTAAATAGTGATCTTCCCAGGTATCACTGAAGAGACAGATGTCATCTAAGTATGCGATGACATCCGAACGATGTGACAGAATTCGACGCATCATGCGAACGAAAGTGGCAGGGGCGTTCATGAGACCAAAAGGCATAACATTCCATTGAAATAGACCCCTAGGTGTAGAAAAAGCAGTAAGAGGTTTGGCATGCTCTGCTAAAGGCACTTGCCAATAACCTTTAGACAAGTCAAGTTTAGTGAAGAATCTAGAATTAGAAAGTCTAATCAGTAGATCTTCTAACAAAGGCATCGGTTCAGCATCGAACTTTGTGACCTGATTCAATTTGCGATAATCAACACAAATTCGTATGTTCTTATCCTTCTTCCGGACAATAACCATGGAAGAAGAATATGGTGAAGTCGATGGTTCAATTATATTTAATTGAATCATTTCATCCAATTCCTTTTCCACCTGCGACTGAAAGTGTATAGGAATAGGATACGGCCTAACCCTAATTGGATTATTGTCGGTAAGAATTATGTCATGTTCTATGACATCTGTGTGTCCAGGAATGTCAGTGAGAACATCCTGAAATGTTTGTAACATCGACGAGACTTGTCGATGTTCGTCACCAGAAAGATTAGGAGAAATCGAAACGTTTTTCCAAGATTCCGTAGAATGTAATGGAACCACTGGAAGGGGAAGGTTGACATCAGAGAAGGTAGCTTCCTCATCCTGTATGACAGACAGGGATGAATAATGGCCGTGAGGTGCAGGAGCATCATCCGTTGCCTGGAAAATAGGCAGCAAATAGTCCGGACGTTCGTGAAATTCCGAAAGCATGTTTATGTGGAAAGTTTTATGCTTTCCATCAATATCGACCACATAGTCAACATCGGAAATCCGAGAGACTATTGCATACGGACCTTTCCATGCAATAAGAAGTCTATTTTCCCTACTGGGGAGTAGGACGAATGCTTTGTCACCTGGACAAAGTTGTCGTAGACATCTATTCTTGTTAGCAAACTGTCTTGCCTTCTCTTTAGCAATTTCTGATGAAGCAGTTGCTAGCTTACATGCCTCAATGATCTTTTGTCTAAGAGCAATGACATACTCATATGAGGATTGAGTTTCATCGCTAATATCATCGGCAGTGATGAGATCGTGTAATAAAGACATAGGGCCGCGTGGACGCGCGCCAAAGACAAGTTCGAAGGGAGAAAATCCTGTGTGTTCATTAGGGACTTCTCTATAGGCAAAGAGAGCCGCGGGTAAAACCCTGTCCCAATCTTGAGGATGATCTTCAGTTATCTTACCAAGCAAAGTCTTGAGCGTTCTATTCAGACGCTCAACTAACCCATTAGACATAGGATGGTAGATACTACTGAGAGATCGTTCAATATGTAAGGTAGACATTACCTGTGACATAGTGTCAGATATGAGTTGAGTGCCATGGTCTGACAATTGTTCTCTGGGGAACCCCAAGCGAGAAAATATCAACCAAAGAGCATCTGCGATATCTGTAGTAGATATGCTCTTAAGAGGAATAGCCTCTGGCCAACGTGTGCACATATCGACACATGTAAGGATGAACTGATGTCCTCTGGCCGACTTGACCTTAAAAGGGCCAATAATATCTATGGCCATTTTCTGAAACGGCCGAATAGGAATGTCAGCAGCCTGGATAGGCGCAGCATGTCGTGGTCCTCTAGATTTGACCTCCTGACATACCTTGCATGATCGGCAGTAAATACGAATGTCCTTATTGACAAAAGGCCAAAAGAAAGCCGCAAGGACTCTCGACTTCGTACGGGCAAAACCCATATGTCCAGCACATTGCGAGTCATGAGCATGTTGCAATATTTGCACTCTCATGCTCTTGGGAACAAGAATTTGCGAATGCGCCGACGTAGTCGAATCTTGTACCATACGTACAAGTACGCCGTTTCTCATTGCAATCCAAGATTTTCTATTTGTATCCTGATTCGGATCACCTTTCTTCGCAAGAATGAAGAATTTTTTTAAAGAAGGATCTTCTTCTTGCAATTTTATGAAAGAGTCACGAGTGATTACTAAGTGACTATCTTGGCTATCAACTTCATTATCACTATTCAGTGAAGTTTCGGGTGTTTGTAGAGCTTGTGCGCTTGTAACTACTGCATTTGTAGCTTGCATGTTATTATCTTCCCAAGCAGCAATCTGCTGTGGGGTACACTCCCTAACTCCGTGAATACGACCAATAATAAGGTCCGCAATAGGATTAGGTAAGAGACAAGCATGCACATCACCAGTAAAGAAAGGAGTGGCAATGCGAATTACAGCAGTAGGATATGTTTCTAGAGTGCCGCCAAATGTGACACATTTAATAACCTTTCCTGTAGCACAAGATGGATCTACAAGCGATTGTCTAACACCAATTGTGGTGCATCCGGAATCGAAAAGTAGTGAGACCGGAGTATCATTAACAAGACCCTTATGTAGAATTAAAGAACCCCTCCCGTCATGCGCAACAGCAGCAGGAAGAGCGGGAAGTGGGTGACCACAACTCAAAGTAGTTATGGTACCCGGTTCGAATAAAGTACTGCATTGGGGGCATTTGTTTGCTCTCTCAAAGTCAAAAGCAGAACCAGTGACAGCGTCAAAGTTTTTATTATCAACAACATGATTACAGGCTCCCTCAGTTTCCTGTTGTACAGCATTAGCCTGCTGATATCTCTTTTTTTTGTGTTGAGATCTACCGCGACTATTATTACCTCTGAAGTTATCAGAGTTATTATTATCTCTGCAGTTATTATTGTCTCTATTGTAATTGTTATCCTGGTTCGAATTCCAGTTTCCACGATTACTATCATGTTCACATTGATGCGAACATCTATTTGTTTGGTTCTGAGGTCTTCGGCAGGAATAACCTCTATTACCATATCCTCTTTTGAAATGCCTATAATTATTAGGGTGATAGTAACGACCACTATCAGGTTGTCTCCAATTCTTCGAAGAAGAATCACCATGAAATTGGTTTCCATGATTTTGACAGAAATTACCGCTACTCTTTCTATCAAAATTTTGTTGGGATCTACGAGCAAAGTTTTGACCATACGGAGCTGCCGAAGCAACTGGTAAACCTTCTTTCACCTTAGAGTTACCCATGGTTATGTGTGGGTGCGCAGTTACGTATTGGCAACAGAAATCTTCCATTTCTTTTATTGTTTTAGGTTTACGTTCATGAAGGAAAGCAAGGAAAGACTCATTGACAGACGACATGACTTTGTCTCTAAGTATTAAGTCCATAAGTCCTTCATAAGTTTTTTCCGTCTTAGATAGTTCAACCCATCGTGAGAAAGTAATGCGTATTCTTGCAATAAACTCGGAGAATTCAACTCCATTTTCAGGTAACATGTTTTTAAATTGTAGACGATAGCCGTCTTCGTTAAGCTGATATTTCTTTAACAGAGCGGCCCTGACAACCTCATAATTGTTCTTGTCAGGTTCATCCACCATATTTAATATACTTAGAGCTTTACCTGTCAGTATCCCTGATAACTGATAAACATATTTTGCTTTGTCTATGTTATGAGCTGTACATGCTTGTTCAAATCTGTCCAGATAGAACATTATGTCATCACTGGAAGGACTAAATGTTGGTAACTTAATCTTAAAAGTATCATTATTAGCCTTACCAGAAGATGAACCCTTGTTTGAATCATTACCATTACTCATGTTCATCAATTTCAATTTTTCCAACTCTAAAGCTAAGACCTTTTCTTCATGTTCCATTTTTGCTTTCTCTTTCCTCTCATCAGATTCTCTCTGTAATCTTCTCTCCTCAGCCTGAGCCTCTATTTGAAGTCTTTCAGCTTCTTTTTCAAGTCTTTTATTTTCAGCCTCTTTTTCAAGTCTTTTATTTTCAGCCTCTTTTTCAAGTCTTTTATTTTCAGCCTCTTTTTCAAGTCTTCGGAAATACACAGAAATATTATGCCTCCCGGCATGTGCAAATACACTAGAGGTATTATCTCGAATAAACGAAATATCCATTAAGAGGACTACACATCCCTGACAGAACAAAAAAAGCGGAGATCCCCTCTTCAACGAGGCATCTCTTTCGCCATTCCAAATCGCTCCCTCCACTAGTGGTGGGCGGAAACCGATCGACCAAAAAGCAAGACAAGTCATGCGCAGTCCAGCGCAAAAAATGACCACAGCTCAAAAACTCAACTGCATTCGATACCAACGCGAGAAGACAAATGCTTACCGAGAAAAGTGACTATAAATTTCAAGCAGTTGTTGCCCTTGCGTTATAAAATAGATATTGTAAAAAACGATGTTGCGAGAATTTATCACGCAACAGTTATCTGTCATTTTGAAATATGGAAGCAGATCTTTTTGCCGAGCACGAAACACAGACACATGCACATTTTCTTCTAGAAGATTCCATTGCTGCAGTCTGGACCCCAATAGCTCTGCTTTATTTTTTGGCAATTCCAGATCTCTCACTAGATCATTCAATTCACTCTGGGTTATTTTATGTGGCTGTGCAGACTCTTCAATAGGCACGAAATCAAGATCTTGCTTTCACAGGTGACGGATTATTATCTTCTTCATCATCCAGAGTATAAGATTGTGGTGGGTCCGGAACAGAAAGTCCTTCCCCGTGAGGCACTGGCCGCTTAGCAGAGGGAATATTCGGATAGGTCACAGACCGCTTTTTCTTCTTAGAAATACCATGTCCAATTGGAGGAGTCATGCAAAAGTAACAATCATTAAGATGGTTTGTCGGTTCCCTCCACACCAGTGGAACTGCAAAACGCATCGATCATCCTTTTCGGTTCAACCAGCAGCGCAGATTCGTTGCACAGGATTGACAACATATGTGTGGGGCCCAATACCGGTTCTGGTCACCGATCTCACAACCAAAATAAAGGCTGTAAGCTTTCTTTATCATCGGTGTAATGGGATATGTGGTTGCAATGACTGTGGTGTAATGGGATA
Organism: Oreohelix idahoensis; assembly: GCA_024509875.1. NCBI lineage: Eukaryota > Metazoa > Mollusca > Gastropoda > Stylommatophora > Oreohelicidae > Oreohelix > Oreohelix idahoensis. Next base: position 142,886 of record JAMPIV010021596.1, on the reverse strand, counting down.
TGTGGTTGCAATGACTGCTACAGATTGCGTCATCCAATTGTCGCTCAAGGCTATCCGTCTCGTGGTAAATCACGCGCCAGGGCTATAGAAAAGAGAAGGACTGGGTCATTCGCGTCGGGAAGGTGAAGCCACCAGCCTACTGAACCCCCAGGCCCCCCCTTCCCCCCCCCCCCCCCTCCCACACCCCCCCCCCCCCACCCCCCCCCCCACCCCTCCCCCCCCCCCCCCCCCCCCCCCCCCCCCCGGATCTTGAAAACTAGAGCTAATTCGCAATTTTTAAGTTTATATTCGTGATCAGCATGTCCAAATTAGTTAAATATAGCTACTTTTGTCTCGGATACATTTTGGCTGTTGTCCTATAGCATGAAAATAATATTATTACAATTAATAAAATATGCCCTGAACAGACCACATAGTTACACTGCGTATAATAACAGAATAGGCTGGAAATATGTTCACCAATTCACATTGGATGTGTGGACTATGAAAAGGCATCTGTGGGACAGAGAATCTTTGTGGAAACTGGGAGCCGCGGTAGCGCAGTTGTTATATTCTGGCTTCTTAACTCGGTGGTCCAAGGTTCGATCCCCAGTTGAGGTGGGATTTTTTTAGACCGCAAACGGCTCCATGATCGACCCAGCCTCACGAATTGAGTACCAGATCAACTCTGGGAAGGTTAAGGCAGCCGGGGTGATGCTGACCACATCACCCCTAGTGTGTCGACGATCAAAAAAATATGGGCCTAACACCATATTCATAATATTCCTCAATGGGCGCGAAAAGGGATCCTTTGCGTTTTTAACCTATAAATTCATTAACATAAGGAAAACGCATGACGATATGAAATCTATAACTGTTCAGGGAAAGACAGCTCCCAGAGTCCTTTAAGGTAAGAACTAGAGTGCGGTAGGCATTTGATGACGCCCAATTTATATTATGATTGAGTAATTGGCCGCCAAATGACGCGTGCACCATGAGGTGAGTGATGGTGCCCGTGGTCTGGTTTTGTGAAGTGTGTAGATGATGTACAGTCAAACAATGATCATACAAAAACAGGGCAATCCATACAAAGACGTCAGTTAACTCACGACGTATAAAGTCAATGATGCTTGTAACAGCTAGTGACGTTTTTCTGTATCATTTATTGTGGACGCCACAGTGACAAAATGTATACGCGAATATGTAGGTACATCAGACAGTCATTATCACAGCAACAATGTCAGTATAGCAACGGACGGTAGACAGCATCATAATAAAGGTGATTCACAGGCATGTCAATACATTATAAGGCTGTAATGTAGTTGGGAAAATTCTCCATCCCTTTCTAACTTAGCCAGAAGATAACCAGATGTATGAGATCAGTTCACTCTCCTTAATCTGACTTCAGCAAGACAGGCACGTCTGCCGAAGTATAAATAATGTCCTCAAAAATATCCTCTAGATAACAAAGGTTTTCCAAACCTAGTTCATGTAACAAAGTAGCAAGTAATGGTCCCTGGGACATGCATCAACCGATGCAGTACAATACAGCGACATGTGAGCTGGGAAAACATCTCGTGACGACGCCTTTCGAAGACAGGCTATGAATCAAAAATCGCTCACGACCAAAAATCGATAGAGTTAATGAAAAGTTAATTTACCTTGCCTTCAGGAAATACACAGAAATATTACGCCTCCCGGCATGTGGAAATACACTGGAGGTATTATCTCGAATAAACGAAATATCCATTAAGAGGACTTCACATTCCTGACAGAACAAAAAAATAGCGGAGATCCCCTCTCAGCGAGGCATCTTTCTAGCTATTCAAAATCGCTCACTGACTGGTGGGCGGAAATCGATCGACCAAGAAGCAAGACCAGTCATGCGCAGTCCAGCGCAAAATGACCACAGCTCAGAACTTAAGACGCAAGGACCTTTACTACGAACCAGCGTAAGAATGATTACCTTAAAAGGATAACCCAACAGGTTGCCAACCGTTTTTCTGAGAAAACGGCCTAGCATAGCAAACTTAACTGCATTCAATACCAACGCGAGGAGACAACTGCTCACCGAGAAAAGTGACTATAAATTTCAAGCAGTTGTTGCCCTTGCGTTATAAAATATATATTGTAATAAAACGATGTTGCGAGAATTTCTCACGCAACATATCACCACCTCCTCCCGATAAAAAAAAAATGTGGAACATATTTTTTTTTTTAAAATATCAAAGAGCATGCGATAAGCGGCTCAAAACGCACGAATTATGCGCTGATAATTAATTAAATTGCCTAACATGAGTGTCATGAAATATTCTAATCCACATATATAAATTATTAGGTAAATATGAAGCCTAACAAATAAAATTAATAAAGAGTAGAGCAATGGTAAAATGACAGTGCTGTCACAAGGAATGTACTCGAAATCCCCCTTGTTTTCTGCTTCGTCTGCAAATTGTAACGCTTTCACGTTGATATAAAAGCTTACTGTATTATTACCCGCTTTCTTCAATGAAACGTGTGCTGTATTTCTTGGAAAAGCATTGAGAGGCCCTGCGTAATGACCTAAATTAATCCTAACATTAATTATATTACGTTACCAAAACGAACGAACAGATGGACAAAAGGATAGCGAGAAGGGAGAGGCAGAAAGCCGAACACTAAACACGCTTCGCGCGATACGCAAATGCTGCCATCACGCGTGTAAGTCTACATGCACTAATTTTTTTTCAGACGGACAGTGATAAAATACACTACCCTTTCCCAGAGTTAGGTTTATAAATCATAACAGACTCTTATTAGAAAAGATAACATTAGATGGGTTTACGGTTGAAAACATAACAGTACCCAGACAGCATATCTTCGAAACAGGAGGTAGAAAATACATATTTTGAACGCAGCCACGTAGCTCTTTTAAAGTGGGAAAATTGGGTTCCTTAGGGCTTGCTGACAAATAATATGTAAAACGTTACGCCAATAGTCCAGGAATTAATAAATTATACCCAAAATAAAATATTGGGGGTGCCTGACAGCATAAAATCATTTCTGCTCATAAGATTTTTTTTTAACGTGTTTGAAAAAAATTTACGTTACAGAAATAGCCTACCATGTAAACTCCAAATTGATTGGAGCGCAACAAATGAAAGCCTAACCACGATTGGTCGGGCTATAAATACTATCTTGGTTGTTAGGGGAGACGGGAAAAGATAACATTTTTTTCAAACACTTGTCGAAACGTGGCTCATTGGCCAGTCTCGCTGATATACACACTTGGGAGCGTTAGTTCGAGACCACTTGTTTAAATGATCTTGATAAAGCATCAGTGCGTTGAAGCCAGCTAAAATTTTGCTCAATAAAAGCCTGGAAGATAAGCAGATGGAAATTTGTGCCAGTTTGTGCCAGAATTCATTGCTAATCAACGTATCTGTGTTATTCGTATGAATTGTGGTAAGCTTGAACCATTTAATATCTTTTAATGAAAATTGAATGTGAATTGTTGATTTATGCCTGTATATATATGTGTAGTTCAGTGGCAAACGTGAGGTAAAGCCTAAAATGCTCCAGCCTGAACAGAGGGTGTCGGAGAGAAGTAAAACGGCATGGAATGGCCAAACAGTACACTGACACCTGGATGATTGACTAGAAAGAAATAATGCTGGAAGTGCAGAGGCGTAGTAACCATTAGGAAGGGTAATACTGGAATAAAGTATTTCAGATGAAGCTGACTGTTGGCCTAACGCTCTGAACGCAATGTTTGTGATGTATTGTGATCAGTGTAAAAAGAAAATATAAATTAGTTATGAAGTAGAAGGTACATCCTTCTTGATTTCAGGGACAGTGGTCTTGATGGTACTGAGCAGCACCTGGTCAGAGCTTTGCTGAATCCAGAGTCGGACAGCATACTCCTTGGTCTTTTTAGCTATCAGTGAGGTGTCTCCTGAGCCCAGAGGAGAATTCGAGCAGAGGAGTCCTTTCCTGCCGCCATCACGCCAGATAAGCGAATTGGCCAGCTGAGCTCAACATTATGTCCCCTCATCTTGAACTGACTTTTTAAAATTAACATTAAGAGGGGAATTTACTTGTCTTAAAATCAGGAACTGTGAACATCTCCAATACTAGTCCCTAAAGACAAACTATTGAAGTCATGATGACAAATACCAACAGAGCTTGAACAAAACAAAACCAGTATTACCTCATTTTACTACTACACAACTGACACACATAGAACATTTGTAATAATATATGTCACTACAATATTCATATTAAATACATTCTGTACATAACTTGTAATTTAAATTGATTGTGATTCCTGGTTCCCTTGTAGTTGAATCAGGACACATATTCATTCATGCCAGTAATGAATACATATTGTTATTTGAAAGTTTATTAGTGACTCTTTTAAGATATCTTTGTAGAGTGTTATATGTATGTGAGTGTCACAGTGTTGTCAAGAGTAGTGGATTAAATTAAATTGTTTATCTGTCTGTTGTTGTGACTTACACTTCACCATACTCATACCCTAGACACATAACGTAGCATCACACTATTCCAGAATAATTCTGACTGAGATATATAGATATGTGGTAGCAAGTAAGGTTATCTATAATACACTACTCTTAATAGATATAGATACCTTCACAGCTGATCTCAGTCAGTACACTAAGTTCCCTATAAGTATTTATAACATCCCACTTCACCACATATATTGGGGTCTCGCTCTTGGGATTTTGAATCTTTAACTATTAAAAATATTGGGGGTAATTCACTTCAGGGAATATAAGAATTAAAAGGTATCCTTGGGTGGAATTAAATAAGGTTGAGCTCACGGTGCCTGTGTTGTCCATTAGAGATTGAATTGTTGGTTAGACATTGTATAAATTTACATAATAGACAATGGCGGACCTGGCCAAATTTCGATCTGCTGCGGTTCAGACTGCAAAAGAGTTAGGATTAGATGGGCAAGTTATGGTTGCCTATGTTACTACGGAATGTGACAAATTTATTGAACGCGAAGAAAGAAGGTTTGAAGCCGAAAGAAAGTTAGAGGCTGACAGGGAAATTAAGAAGTTACAGTTTGAAGCTGAGGCTGAGACTAAGAGGTTGCAGATTGAGGCTGAGGCTAAGAAATTGGAAGCAGAAAGAGAAGACAGAAGATTAGCTGCAGAAAGGGAAGCAGAAGATAAAAGATTACAAAGGGAACATGAGTTACGACTAAGGGAGTTTGAGTTTCAAGGCCATGCTCCTGAAAATGGTGCCAGTCCCTTTGCCTCTGATGCTACGGTTACTCAGGGAGCCTCAACCTCAGCTATGAACTTTCATTTAGATCATTTTGTTGAGAAAGACGATGATATTGAGAGCTATATAAATAGGTATGAACTATTAGCTACCACGTATGGGTTAGAGAGAGAAAGGTGGAGCTTAAAGTTATCTCAGGGACTTCGTGGGGCAGCTTATGAAGTTTTTGCAAAAATGAGCAGAGGTGATCAGGAAAATTATGACATGCTAAAGCAGGCTCTTTTGTTAAGGTATGAAAAGAATGCAGAATTCTATAGAAAAAAATTTAGGAATGCTAAACTACTGTCAGGTGAAACCTATCACCAGTTCTCTGCACGAATAGAGACATACTTGGAGAAATGGACTTCTCTGGGGAAAACCCAAGATCTTAAGGAAATGGTCCTTATAGAGCAACTAAGAGAGTCCATGGCTCCAGACCTGAGAAAGTTTCTCATGGAACAAGGTGCAGAGAGGCTGGGTGAGTTGCTAAATGTTGCTGAAAGGTATCAAGCAGCTCAAGCAGAGGTAACAGGTAATAAAAAGAAACAGGTGGATAACTTTAGGGCACCACAGAACTTTAATAAATTTGATCCTAGGGATCAAAATAAAGGTAAGCACCAATTTGATAGGCCACGGTATGAAAATAAAAATAAATTCCCACAATTCGATGAAAGGAAATATGATGAAAGAAAATCTTTCAACCAAGGAAAAAGGTGGTGTAAGAATTGTCAGATGGACAATCATGACACTGACCGTTGCAGAAGGAAACCTGTGTATATGGCAACCCTTCAGGTCAGGTCGACCTCAAGACAGGAGGAGGATATTATGTTAGATACCACTCCAGAAGAGATGAGGAAGGCACAGGCTGGGGATAAAACACTCAAGCCTTGTTTCAGAAAATTGTCAACTTGTCATACAACTCCAGGCAAGGGAGATTTTTACATGAAAAACAAGTTGATGTATAGGAAGACTGGAACTAGATCCAATGGTCACGGACAGCTGGTTCTTCCAAAAAGATATAGGACAGAATTAATAAGGAGCCTACATGTGAAACCAGATGGGGACCATGAGAAAATAGGTACCATCATTCAAAAGGTGGCTCACAATTATTATTGGCCCAAAGCAAGATGGGACATTGAAAATTTTGTAGAAAGGTGTAGCATAGCACATGAGGGAACACCCACAAGTGGGAACATGGATCAGGACCTGGACACGCCACGGGGCAAAATTAGGCCTGATAATAAAAAGAAAAATAGATTTGATAAAGTGGACCAAATGGAATGGGAAGCCCCTTTTCACGGACAAGCTTCACTTAACTGTTTTACAATGGCCACTATGCGGAGAGTGCAAAAAGATGTCTTACCCCAGGATAAGCCGACAATCCCTCAATCGGACTTAAACAAACTGGAGGAAGAAGATGTAGAGAGGAAATCTCTCATCAAGAATTTTAAGAGGGGAGAAAGCCCCAAAAGAAAAATTGGTAGCGGTCGTTTTGTGAATGATAATTCTGGGAGGAAAAATCATCACTATAAAGCTTCGAGTGGAAGAGACCATACCGGTGCATGGACAAATAGGTCCACACAATTAAAGGTCCATATGTAGCTTTGTTAAGAACGTGGACTGATGAAAAGGCAGAGGAAAACATTACATCTTCATACCAATATGTGAATGAGCTGACCACTCGGTTGAAAACTGGCTGGAAACTTGCCAATGAAAATTTGAAACAAGCCAGGAAGAAACATGCTGCCTATTATAACAGGAAGGCGAAAGACAGAAATTTGGCTGTGGGAGAGAAGGTACTGCTTCTTTTGCCCGGGAGTCAGAATAAGTTACAAATTGGATGGCAGGGTCCATATACAGTTCTAGAGAAGGTGTCTAGAACAAATTATAAGATAGATAAGAAGGGGAAAGAAAAAATCTATCATGTGGATCTCCTGAAGAAATATTTGGAAAGAGAACATCAGGAAGAGACACACTTGTTGACCTTGTCCATCGCCATGGAGATGAAAAAGGAACCACTTTCATCATTTGAATATCCATTACACCCCTGTGAGACAGCAGCACAGGTGAAAATCAGTACACATTTAACGAAAACTCAGAAAGAGAGAGTGCAACAGGTTCTAAATAATCATGCAGAGGTGTTAACAGACCGACCAGGGCATACAAACCTATTGGAATATGATATGAAACTCATAGACTCCACACCTGTCTGTATGAAACCATATTCGATTCCGTTTGCTAAGGAAAAAGCTTTGAAGGAAGAGATAGACTATCTATTGAAGGAAGGAATTATTTCGCACAGTGAGTCTTCGTATAGTTCCGGGGTGGTACTCTTAAGGAAGCCCTCTGGAGAACATAGACTCTGTATAGATTACAGGAGACTGAATGCTATTACAGAAGGACAGGTGGATCCATTGCCGGATACAAATCAGCTGTTTGCCAGACTAAATAAAGCTAAATATTTCTCAAAAGTGGATCTGAGTAAAGGATACTATCAGATTCCAGTAAAGCCTGAGGTTAGACCATACCTAGCTTTTAGTACCTCAGAAGGACACTATGAGTTTAATAGATTGCCATTTGGATTGAAGAATGCGCCTAGTGTCTTCTCTAGAATGATGAGAAAATTATTGGATCCTCTGAATAATCCCTGTATAACAAATTTTATGGATGATATCCTTATAGCAACAGAAACATTTGAGGAACACATTGACTCTCTGAACATGCTGTTTGATCGACTTAGGGAGGCAAATTTAACAGCCCGACCAACCAAATGTTGCGTTGGATGTAAAGAATTGGAATTTTTGGGACACACAGTTTATCAGGGAAACATGACCCCTGACCCAAAGAACTTAGAGAAACTACAGAAAGCCCCGAGACCACAAACCAAGAAGGACGTGAGATCCTTTGTCTCATTATGTGGTTTCTACCAGAAGTATATCAAAAACTTTAATTCCATATGTGCACCGTTAACTGAATTGACACGTAAAGGACATCCAGATCGCATTACATGGACACCACAATGTGAAATGACTTACCAAGAATTGAAGGAAAAGCTCACAAGTAAACCCATTTTGAAATTACCTGACTTAAGTCAAGAATTCATAGTAAGGACGGATGCAAGTAATATTGGGTTAGGTGCAACTTTACTACAGAAATCAGATGCATTGGATGGGGAATTAAGCCCAGTGGCATATGCTAGCAGAAAGTTGAATAAAGCTGAAATCAACTACTCAACTAGCGAAAAAGAATGTCTTGCAGTAATATGGGCAATAAAGAAATTCAATATTTATCTATATGGGAAGGCATTTAAGTTGCAAACTGACCACAAACCTTTATCGTTTTTAGCACAGGCTAAGCATGAGAACTCTAGGTTACTCCGATGGTCTTTGCTTCTGGCTCCATATAATTTTAGCATTGAATATATATCTGGAAAAACCAATCTGGGAGCGGATTTTTTAAGCCGCCATCCGTGTGATGAGAATCACCGTAAACCCCAGAAATAATAATAAATTTCTCTATGTGTATATAGAATAAAGGACTGACATATAATGTCTGTTTTAAGAGGGGAGGTGTCATGAAATATTCTAATCCACATATATAAATTATTAGGTAAATATGAAGCCTAACAAATAAAATTAATAAAGAGAAGAGCAATGGTAAAATGACAGTGCTGTCACAAGGAATGTACTCGAAATCCCCCTTGTTTTCTGCTTCGTCTGCAAATTGTAACGCTTTCACGTTGATATAAAAGCTTACTGTATTATTACCCGCCTTCTTCAATGAAACGTGTGCTGTATTTCTTGGAAAAGCATTGAGAGGCCCTGCGTAATGACCTAAATTAATCCTAACATTAATTATATTACGTTACCAAAACGAACGAACAGATGGACAAAAGGATAGCGAGAAGGGAGAGGCAGAAAGCCGAACACTAAACACGCTTCGCGCGATACGCAAATGCTGCCATCACGCGTGTAAGTCTACATGCACTAATTTTTTTTTCAGACGGACAGTGATAAAATACACTACCCTTTCCCAGAGTTAGGTTTATAAATCATAACAGACTCTTATTAGAAAAGATAACATTAGATGGGTTTACGGTTGAAAACATAACAGTACCCAGACAGCACATCTTCGAAACAGGAGGTAGAAAATACATATTTTGAACGCAGCCACGTAGCTCTTTTAAAGTGGGAAAATTGGGTTCCTTAGGGCTTGCTGACAAATAATATGTAAAACGTTACGCAAATAGTCCAGGAATTAATAAATTATACCCAAAATAAAATATTGGGGGTGCCTGACAGCATAAAATCATTTCTGCTCATAAGATTTTTTTTTTTAACGTGTTTGAAAAAAATTTACGTTACAGAAATAGCCTACCATGTAAACTCCAAATTGATTGGAGCGCAACAAATGAAAGCCTAACCACGATTGGTCGGGCTATAAATACTATCTTGGTTGTTAGGGGAGACGGGAAAAGATAACATTTTTTCAAACACTTGTCGAAACGTGGCTCATTGGCCAGTCTCGCTGATATACACACTTGGGAGCGTTAGTTCGAGACCACTTGTTTAAATGATCTTGATAAAGCATCAGTGCGTTGAAGCCAGCTAAAATTTTGCTCAATAAAAGCCTGGAAGATAAGCAGATGGAAATTTGTGCCAGTTTGTGCCAGAATTCATTGCTAATCAACGTATCTGTGTTATTCGTATGAATTGTGGTAAGCTTGAACCATTTAATATCTTTTAATGAAAATTGAATGTGAATTGTTGATTTATGCCTGTATATATATGTGTAGTTCAGTGGCAAACGTGAGGTAAAGCCTAAAATGCTCCAGCCTGAACAGAGGGTGTCGGAGAGAAGTAAAACGGCATGGAATGGCCAAACAGTACACTGACACCTGGATGATTGACTAGAAAGAAATAATGCTGGAAGTGCAGAGGCGTAGTAACCATTAGGAAGGGTAATACTGGAATAAAGTATTTCAGATGAAGCTGACTGTTGGCCTAACGCTCTGAACGCAATGTTTGTGATGTATTGTGATCAGTGTAAAAAGAAAATATAAATTAGTTATGAAGTAGAAGGTACATCCTTCTTGATTTCAGGGACAGTGGTCTTGATGGTACTGAGCAGCACCTGGTCAGAGCTTTGCTGAATCCAGAGTCGGACAGCATACTCCTTGGTCTTTTTAGCTATCAGTGAGGTGTCTCCTGAGCCCAGAGGAGAATTCGAGCAGAGGAGTCCTTTCCTGCCGCCATCACGCCAGATAAGCGAATTGGCCAGCTGAGCTCAACATTATGTCCCCTCATCTTGAACTGACTTTTAAAAATTAACATTAAGAGGGGAATTTACTTGTCTTAAAATCAGGAACTGTGAACATCTCCAATACTAGTCCCTAAAGACAAACTATTGAAGTCATGATGACAAATACCAACAGAGCTTGAACAAAACAAAACCAGTATTACCTCATTTTACTACTACACAACTGACACACATAGAACATTTGTAATAATATATGTCACTACAATATTCATATTAAATACATTCTGTACATAACTTGTAATTTAAATTGATTGTGATTCCTGGTTCCCTTGTAGTTGAATCAGGACACATATTCATTCATGCCAGTAATGAATACATATTGTTATTTGAAAGTTTATTAGTGACTCTTTTAAGATATCTTTGTAGAGTGTTATATGTATGTGAGTGTCACAGTGTTGTCAAGAGTAGTGGATTAAATTAAATTGTTTATCTGTCTGTAGTTGTGACTTACACTTCACCATACTCATACCCTAGACACATAACGTAGCATCACACTATTCCAGAATAATTCTGACTGAGATATATAGATATGTGGTAGCAAGTAAGGTTATCTATAATACACTACTCTTAATAGATATAGATACCTTCACAGCTGATCTCAGTCAGTACACTAAGTTCCCTATAAGTATTTATAACATCCCACTTCACCACAATGAGGCTAAATATAGAGTGTCTGGTGAGGATATACCTCAACAGAAAAATAAATATGTCTCAAAAAATATTCACATCGGGGAGGTGTCACCAACACACATCACGTTAGCATGTAAACACAATATACGTATGCAAGTTACCATAGACATCAATAAATAGCATAATCTAATATTGTCTTTAAAAATGGATGTACAAATCTGATAGGAAAATTTAAATAGTACATTATTTGACATGTAATGACATAAGTACATAGTAAAGTTAAACTACATGACGATCCAGGACATATCCTCTGGCATTCCGAGGGTAAGTACACAATCTAGAACTCGTCATGCTTGATAATAGTAAGGTAAGTCCTCAGCTCATCAATGACATTCTGAGAAAGTACAAGCAATATAATGCTAATTAATAACTAATATGCTTCATAAGGTACAATACATTATTAATAATTGTGGCTGTTTAGTAAACTAACGGCCCTTATATTAACCACTCAGTCTTCCTCTATCATCTTAAAAAACGAACAGAAGAAGATGATAACAAAGCACGATAGTGTGTACATATAAAGTGAGTACAGATGTGCTAATCTATTGTAGTAATATAGGTGTGTTATGACTCTGTAATATATGGAAATATAGGACAAAAGTATTAGTTGGAGTCATGTGGGCATCTAGACAAAATGTCAGCCATCACATTATCCGCACCACGGATAGCTCGTACCGTGAAGTGAAAAGGTTGAAGAGCTATAGCATATCGAGTGGATCTCGAACTCTTCAAATTCTTAGTCTGAATAGCTGTAAGAGCTTTCTGATCAGTCTCTAGAATGAAATGTGCGCCCAGGAGGAATCTTTGTAGTTTTAGAATTGACCAAACCATCGCTAACAACTCACGGTCTAAAACCGAGTAGTTCCTCTCTGCCGCATTTAGTTTTCTAGAAATGTACATAACAGGATGCAGAGTATTTGCATATTCTTGCATCAGTGCTGCTCCAATCCCAGTGGATGAAGCATCACTCCGAAGAACAAAAGTCCTATCAAGAGTAGGTAATCTTAAGATGGGAGGAGAAGAAAATATATTCTTGATTTGGTCTAGTGAAGATTGGCATTCTTCAGACCAACGGACCAGATTAGGCGAACCTTTCTTCAACAATGTTGAGAGAGGTGCCATGATCGAAGATAAATTTGGAATAAATCTCCCATAAAATTGAATTAAACCTAAGAGACTCCTAACTTGTTTCTTCGTTTTAGGAACAGAGATGTTCAGTATTTTGGAAGTATTGTGGTCTTCTGTCTTCAAGAGACCATGACCAACACGATGACCCAGGAAAGAGATTTCACCAAAACCAACAAAAGCTTTAGAAGGTTTTGCTGTCAAATTATTCTCACGTAGAGTGGACAGTAAGTCATATAACCCTAAATAGTGATCTTCCCAGGTATCACTGAAGAGACAGATGTCATCTAAGTATGCGATGACATCCGAACGATGTGACAGAATTCGACGCATCATGCGAACGAAAGTGGCAGGGGCGTTCATGAGACCAAAAGGCATAACATTCCATTGAAATAGACCCCTAGGTGTAGAAAAAAAAAGCAGTAAGAGGTTTGGCATGCTCTGCTAAAGGCACTTGCCAATAACCTTTAGACAAGTCAAGTTTAGTGAAGAATCTAGAATTAGAAAGTCTAATCAGTAGATCTTCTAACAAAGGCATCGGTTCAGCATCGAACTTTGTGACCTGATTCAATTTGCGATAATCAACGCAAATTCGTATGTTCTTATCCTTCTTCCGGACAATAACCATGGAAGAAGAATATGGTGAAGTCGATGGTTCAATTATATTTAATTGAATCATTTCATCCAATTCCTTTTCCACTTGCGACTGAAAGTGTATAGGGATAGGATAAGGCCTAACCCTAATTGGATTATTGTCGGTAAGAATTATGTCATGTTCTATGACATCTGTGTGTCCAGGAATGTCAGTGAGAACATCCTGAAATGTTTGTAACATCGACGAGACTTGTCGATGTTCGTCACCAGAAAGATTAGGAGAAACAGAAACGTTTTTCCAAGATTCCGTGGAATGTAATGGAACCACTGGAAGGGGAAGATTGACATCAGAGAAGGTAGATTCCTCATCCTGTATGACAGACAGGGATGAATAATGACCGTGAGGTGCAGGAGCATCATCCGTTGCCTGGAAAATAGGCAGCAAATAGTCCGGACGTTCGTGAAATTCCGAAAGCATGTTTATGTGGAAAGTTTTATGCTTTCCATCAATATCGACCACATAGTCAACATCGGAAATCCGAGAGACTATTGCATACGGACCTTTCCATGCAATAAGAAGTCTATTTTCCCTACTGGGGAGTAGGACGAATGCTTTGTCACCTGGACAAAGTTGTCGTAGACATCTATTCTTGTTAGCAAACTGCCTTGCCTTCTCTTTAGCAATTTCTGATGAAGCAGTTGCTAGCTTACATGCCTCAATGATCTTTTGTCTAAGAGCAATGACATACTCATATGAGGATTGAGTTTCATCGCTAATATCATCGGCAGTGATGAGATCGTGTAATAAAGACATAGGGCCGCGCGGACGCGCGCCAAAGACAAGTTCGAAGGGAGAAAATCCTGTGTGTTCATTAGGGACTTCTCTATAGGCAAAGAGAGCCGCGGGTAAAACCCTGTCCCAATCTTGAGGATGATCGTCAGTTATCTTACCAAGCAAAGTCTTGAGCGTTCTATTCAGACGCTCAACTAACCCATTAGACATAGGATGGTAGATACTACTGAGAGATCGTTCAATATGTAAGGTAGACATTACCTGTGACATAGTGTCAGATATGAGTTGAGTGCCATGGTCTGACAATATTTCTCTGGGGAACCCCAAGCGAGAAAATATCAACCAAAGAGCATCTGCGATATCTGTAGTAGATATGCTCTTAAGAGGGATAGCCTCTGGCCAACGTGTGCACATATCGACACATGTAAGGATGAACTGATGTCCTCTGGCCGACTTGACCTTAAAAGGGCCAATAATATCTATGGCCATTTTCTGAAACGGCCGAATAGGAATGTCAGCAGCCTGGATAGGCGCAGCATGTCGTGGTCCTCTAGATTTGACCTCCTGACATACCTTGCATGATCGGCAGTAAATACGAATGTCCTTGTTGACAAAAGGCCAAAAGAAAGCCGCAAGGACTCTCGACTTCGTACGGGCAAAACCCATATGTCCAGCACATTGCGAGTCATGAGCATGTTGCAATATTTGCACTCTCATGCTCTTGGGAACAAGAATTTGCGAATGCGCCGACGTAGTCGAATCTTGTACCATACGTACAAGTACGCCGTTTCTCATTGCAATCCAAGATTTCTATTTGTATCCTGATTCGGATCACCTTTCTTCGCAAGAATGAAGAATTTTTTTAAAGAAGGATCTTCTTCTTGCAATTTTATGAAAGAGTCACGAGTGATTACTAAGTGACTATCTTGGCTATCAACTTCATTATCACTATTCAGTGAAGTTTCGGGTGTTTGTAGAGCTTGTGCTCTTGTAACCACTGCATTTGTAGCTTGCATGTTATTATCTTCCCAAGCAGCAATCTGCTGTGGGGTACACTCCCTAACTCCGTGAATACGACCAATAATAAGGTCCGCAATAGGATTAGGTAAGAGACAAGCATGCACATCTCCAGTAAAGAAAGGAGTGGCAATGCGAATTACAGCAGTAGGATATTTTTCTAGAGTGCCGCCAAATGTGACACATTTAATAACCTTTCCTGTAGCACAAGATGGATCTACAAGCGATTGTCTAACACCAATAGTGGTGCATCCGGAATCGAAAAGTAGTGAGACCGGAGTATCATTAACAAGACCCTTATGTAGGATTAAAGAACCCCTCCCGTCATGCGCAACAGCAGCAGGAAGAGCGGGAAGAGGGTGACCACAACTCAAAGTAGTTATGGTACCCGGTTCGAATAAAGTACTGCATTGGGGGCATTTGTTTGCTCTCTCAAAGTCAAAAGCAGAACCAGTGACAGCGTCAAAGTTTTTATTATCAACAACATGATTACAGGCTCCCTCAGTTTCCTGTTGTACAGAATTAGCCTGCTGATATCTCTTTTTTTTTTGTGTTGAGACCTACCGCGACTATTATTACCTCTGAAGTTATCAGAGTTATTATTATCTCTGCAGTTATTATTGTCTCTATTGTAATTGTTATCATGATTCGAATTCCAGTTTCCACGATTACTATCATGTTCACATTGATGCGAACATCTATTTGTTTGGTTCTGACGTCTTCGGCAGGAATAACCTCTATTACCATATCCTCTTTTGAAATGCCTATAATTATTAGGGTGATAGTAACGAGTACTATCAGGTTGTCTCCAATTCTTCGAAGAAGAATCACCATGAAATTGATTTCCATGATTTTGACAGAAATTACCGCTGCCCTTTCTATCAAAATTTTGTTGGGATCTACGAGCAAAGTTTTGACCATACGGTGCTGCCGAAGCAACTGGTAAACCTTCTTTCACCTTAGAGTTACCCATGGTTATGTGTGGGTGCGCAGTTACATATTGGCAACAGAAATCTTCCATTTCTTTTATTGTTTTAGGTTTACGTTCATGAAGGAAAGCAAGGAAAGACTCATTGACAGACGACATGACTTTGTCTCTAAGTATTAAGTCCATAAGTCCTTCATAAGTTTTTTCCGTCTTAGATAGTTCAACCCATCGTGAGAAAGTAATGCGTATTCTTGCAATAAACTCGGAGAATTCAACTCCATTTTCAGGTACCATGTTTTTAAATTGTAGACGATAGCCGTCTTCGTTAAGCTGATATTTCTTTAACAAAGCGGCCCTGACAACCTCATAATTGTTCTTGTCAGGTTCATCCACCATATTTAATATACTTAGAGCTTTACCTGTCAGTATCCCTGATAACTGATAAACATATTTTGCTTTGTCTATGTTATGAGCTGTACATGCTTGTTCAAATCTGTCCAGATAGAACATTATGTCATCACTGGAAGGACTAAATGTTGGTAACTTAATCTTAAAAGTATCATTATTAGCCTTACCAGAAGATGAACCCTTGTTTGAATCATTACCATTACTCATGTTCATCAATTTCAATTTTTCCAACTCTAAAGCTAAGACCTTTTCTTCATGTTCCATTTTTGCTTTCTCTTTCCTCTCATCAGACTCTCTCTGTAATCTTCTTTCCTCAGCCTGAGCCTCTATTTGAAGTCTTTCAGCTTCTTTCTCAAGTCTTTTATTCTCAGCCTCTTTTTCAAGTCTTTTATTCTCAGCTTCTTTTTCAAGTCTTTTATTCTCAGC
Source organism: Oreohelix idahoensis (assembly GCA_024509875.1). Lineage (NCBI taxonomy): Eukaryota > Metazoa > Mollusca > Gastropoda > Stylommatophora > Oreohelicidae > Oreohelix > Oreohelix idahoensis. Next base: position 126,336 of record JAMPIV010021596.1, on the reverse strand, counting down.
TTCTTTTTCAAGTCTTTTATTTTCAGCTTCTTTTTCAAGTCTTTTATTCTCAGCTTCTTTTTCAAGTCTTTTATTTTCAGCCTCTAGCTGGAGTTTTCTTTCCTCAGCTTCTGATTCCCTTTTTTGTTTTTCCATTTCCATTTGGAATCTTTTTTCATCCACCTGCATCTGCAGTTTCTTTTGTTCAGCTTCCATTGCTTTATCATATCGAGCAGTTGCAAATTCTTCTAACTTATCACCAGTCTTCCCAAGCAATTTACCCTGCTCAATAAAGTGCTCAAATGTAGACATGATGAGTAATAATATGAGTTCAAAAACCTGAAATAATTAACTAATTTATTTCAAACCTAAGTGTAACAAGTCTTAATTAAGCACTTGTATATTCACATCACATTATATTATCCCAGTCTCTGTGGGAAACAAGTCTCCAATCAAAGAACTTGTATATGAAATATCAACACTCAATTCTTGATCATAAGTGCACTTCTCATTCAATAGTGCACGACACTATTCATCATTCATTTATCATCAGTGTAGTAGTAACAGTGCATTAGCATAGCCCATTAACTAATTACTATAACTGTAAACAATGACTATGTAAACACATGCAGAATGTAAACATTGAAAATGTAAACAATGCAAACAATGTAAACAATAACAATGTAAACAATAACAAAGATCAACAACAATACAAAAACGTTCGCAGAAATCAACTAAAAATAAAGCAGAAATTAATGAAATATCACAAAAAATGTGACGATATCTGCGATAGAATTAAACAAAATACATGACACCACAGTGTATAAACAAAAATGTTGTATGAAACTAAACTATAGTCAAGAGTAGGCTAACAAATACAAACAAATCAAAACAAAACTAAAGAATGCGAAATAATAACGAAAACAATATTAATACATGTCATCACAACTAACATAAATAGCAACAGAAGTCGCTTAGCAAATTCCAGTATCGGAAATTTGCTCACCCTACAGAAAACGCTCACAATAGACGACCTCTATGACGTGGCATGATCTAAGGGAGACACCACCCAACCGAGAACCCGCTGAAATATAAACATATAAATATACGAATAACATATAACAATAGAATGAGATGATACACAGAAGACTCAGCAGAAGTATAAGGGCACAGTTTACGTACAAACAGGCCACTTAACTTATAGGCTTCCAATCGTAGAACAGCAGAAAAAAACGGATGTCAATCAACGTCCTAAAGAGCGAAGCTCCAACGATGATGGCACATCTGAACTGCTTCCACTGCTAACACGATGGTACTAGAGCTTCTGAAATACTGTATGTTGAGTTGTTTCGGCACTTGACCCTCTTATCCAAAAGTAAGTTGATGGAAATCGGTACTTGGCCTTCTTCAGAAAACAACCCGTTTCAACCGGCACTTGACCTTCACAAAAAACGACAGCACTGGAACCTTGACAGCAGCAACTTGCTTGACTTGCGTAAAAGAAAACAGCAGTCCGAGTTATCCGGCAACATGTAACAACGCCGGGTACTGTCAAATTTCTGTTTCAGTCAAAAATTGCAATTTTGACATTTACCGGGCAACGCCGAGTACTTTGAAAATTTTGAAGATGTTGACTGTCTTGAAGAATGTTAATTTCTTGAAGGATGCTGATGAATTCTTGTTGAAAATGAAGTGGGTAAGGGACCCCGTGTTTGCTGGTACCAGATCAAACCAGCTTATGGCCACCAAATGATGACGCCCAATTTATATTATGATTGAGTAATTGGCCGCCAAATGACGCGTGCACCATGAGGTGAGTGATGGTGCCCGTGGTCTGGTTTTGTGAAGTGTGTAGATGATGTACAGTCAAACAATGATCATACAAAAACAGGGCAATCCATACAAAGACGTCAGTTAACTCACGACGTATAAAGTCAATGATGCTTGTAACAGCTAGTGACGTTTTTCTGTATCATTTATTGTGGACGCCACAGTGACAAAATGTATACGCGAATATGTAGGTACATCAGACAGTCATTATCACAGCAACAATGTCAGTATAGCAATGGACGGTAGACAGCATCATAATAAAGGTGATTCACAGGCATGTCAATACATTATAAGGCTGTAATGTAGTCGGGAAAATTCTCCATCCCTTTCTATCTTAGCCAGAAGATAACCAGATGTATGAGATCAGTTCACTCTCCTTAATCTGACTTCAGCAAGACAGGCACGTCTGCCGAAGTATAAATAATGTCCTCAAAAATATCCTCTAGATAACAAAGGTTTTCCAAACCTAGTTCATGTAACAAAGTAGCAAGTAATGGTCCTGGGACATGCATCAACCGATGCAGTACAATACAGCGACATGTGAGCTGGGAAAACATCTCGTGACGACGCCTTTCGAAGACAGGCTATGAATCAAAAATCGCTCACGACCAAAAATCGATAGAGTTAATGAAAAGTTAATTTACCTTGCCTTCAGGAAATACACAGAAATATTACGCCTCCCGGCATGTGGAAATACACTAGAGGTATTATCTCGAATAAACGAAATATCCATTAAGAGGACTTCACATTCCTGACAGAACAAAAAAATAGCGGAGATCCCCTCTCAGCGAGGCATCTTTCTAGCTATTCAAAATCGCTCACTGACTGGTGGGCGGAAATCGATCGACCAAGAAGCAAGACCAGTCATGCGCAGTCCAGCGCAAAATGACCACAGCTCAGAACTTAAGACGCAAGGACCTTTACTACGAACCAGCGTAAGAATGATTACCTTAAAAGGATAACCCAACAGGTTGCCAACCGTTTTCTGAGAAAACGGCCTAGCATAGCAAACTTAACTGCATTCAATACCAACGCGAGGAGACAACTGCTCACCGAGAATAGTGACTATAAATTTCAAGCAGTTGTTGCCCTTGCGTTATAAAATATATATTGTAATAAAACGATGTTGCGAGAATTTCTCACGCAACAGCATTCCTCTTGTCACTATTTCTCTTCTCACTGGCTATGGATTTTATTATGAAAAACATCTAAAAGAAATGGAATTGAGAGGATTCTGATAAAATAGCACGCCGATCTAGATTTTGCGGTGAGATTGTCTTTCTACCAATAATTGAAACTCGATGCATTACAAAATGAGAATTATTTATCAGCGGTCGCATCAATTGGGTCTGGAAAAAAAAACACAAGAGAAACACCAAAGATTATGAGATTGATACAGAAATAAAATAAGTAGGTTGCACTTAGAGAAACATTCCTACAAGATGTAGACCCATACATCTTGGCAACAATAACAGAACAAAGGACATGAGGAGCTTTCAATGCATTTGGAAATATATGGAAATAATAAGAAAACCGGTTTGGTTTGGCTTGGTTTGGTTTGGTTTGGTTTGGTTTGGTTTGAAGGACTATCTTCATTGCACACGGACTACTCCATCAGTGCTCCGATCTCCTCCCTTAGACCACACAAGGAGGATCTCAGCACAGCGTACGAACTGCATAACACCGGCGAGAATTCCAATGTGTGTATATAGGAATCACACATTCTATAAATATTTTTGTGGTAGGTAGGTTTTTAATTTTTAAATTTTGCCAGGGCAGCGGCCTGATAGGCCTATTCTTTACGATTTCCAACTGCCGTGGGATTTTTAACGTGCGCAACTTGTACACGGGACCTCCAATTTTTTCGCCCTTATCCGAGAAGGCTAGGTATCCGATCTCACTACCCAGGAGACCAGGTGGGAGTATGACATCATTAGGACTACTGGTTCTGAAATGAAAATTTCATCACTTATATTCCCTCAACTGGGAATCGAACCCGGCACGTCTAGAACTCGAGGCGGACGCCAAACCGCTTAGCCACTCCGACCCCAAGAAAGCCTGTACAACATAGAAATATGAATCTTAAACTTCAATGACAAGGCAGTTCTAATGTATGGCCAGAAATATATAGAACAAAACAACAATAAAACAGAAGAAAAGAACAACTAGAAAGTTACATACTTTTATAAATTGATGTTTGTGCAGAACAGAAACAAAAAAAATTATGTGACAAAATTACCGATGTAGAACGATTAAATTGACTAAAAAACAAAAAAAATTCAGTAGGAAAAATAGGTGAGGGAAAAAGGTTTGGCGTTGAATACGACACACTCTAAGAAAACCAGCACTCAGTATTGGATGGTACTCCTATTTCTGGAATCTTCACGGTAGGTGAAATTAAAGGAGGCACAATAACATTTGGAGAAGAACATTGAAGACAGAAACATAGTCATTGGACAAAGAAGATATGGAAACATCTTGACCGTATGGTACATGAAAAGAGGGTCGGGCGTGAAAATGTTAAACGCCTATGCTTCACAGGGAGAGCAGGTCAACGATGATGATAAAATGGGGACATTGTTTACACTCTGTCCACTGTCCAGAAGGGTCTTGATGGCAATTGACAAGTTCAGAACGCTACATCTGAACACTACGTCTTTCATAATTTTTTCCCTTTCTCCAAGAACCATCACTCCTACCGCAGACGAGCTATTCTCGTTCGATGGCGGTCCCAAACTTATTTCTGAAAGCTGGCTAAACCAATTTGCAGCCAAAAGCCGCCAGAGTCTGGCTTCAGTGCGAAGATTGCTACGGAAACTGCGAAGCTAAAGGTGGTCTTTGTGGCTCAGATCATGCCAGGATTTGTGCGTCCATCTTGCCAACATCGATAAGAGATGGTCCAAAATATATTAGATGAGCGGCAAATGTTCTTCAATACCGACCAGGTTCCAGTAGAAAAACCAATAGGATCTCTTCTTCCCCACGAAATGAATTTAACGGTTTATGTGTGCGCTGTCTTGAAAAACAAAAATTTGTGGAAAATTAGATCTCTTCTGGTGAAATATGTCGCTGGCTTCGTTTTTGAAACATCTTAAACGTGCACGATTCGTTCCAACCATTCAGCAATACTTCTATTTATAAACTGTTATGAGGAGCAAGATTTGAAAGTTTTTAGGTATTCACCAGAAAACAATAAAATACGTATGATGAAAGCAGAAACTTTCTGTAATAATAAGTTTGCCTTTTTTTTCTTTCTGGTAATTTAGTTCGGTACAGAATTAAAGAGTATCCGATTGGTTAAGAGGTTAGAGTGCTTTATTTTGGAGGCACAGTTACCGGGCTCCAAGATCGCAACCTGATAACGTTGCGCTTCAGTCTACACCTGCTGTAAATGGGTACCCGACCTTGCTCTTGATTTAGGGAAGGCAAAGGGAACTGGTGACCTCACCTCATAAAAAGCTTTGCTTTGTATGGTGAGCTCTAACACTTCACTCCACAACGACAGTAGCAGCTATGGGACTACATCTTTTTATATAAATTAACAGATTTAATGAAACATTAAATTATTTAGAATTTTTAAATACGTCGAGGGCCATTGATAAATAAATAAACATGAGAATATGACTTAAATTGACACAACAGAATAAAACAAATTAGAGAGCATAACAAAAAAATCATAATTGAAAAGCTACTACATGTTTCTTGTTTATAGAAGGTGTCGCCATTTTTATGGAATGAAATGGTCACATTAATAAGAACTATAATGGTTTTGGGCTGCATAAAGTTTGATACGCAAAAGGTTTACTTACTTACTTAGTCCTTCCTCTTATACCCTTGGGTGTAGAGGTTTGTCAGAGTGATCGCCATACTATCCTATCAGCTGGCTTCCTCCTGGCCTGGTTCCAATCTGGTCCTCGGTCCTTTAGAGAAAGTCTAATGTTGGCAAAAGGTTTAACTAGTTTTAAAGAAATAATAATAATAACAACACCTTCAGTCATGGCTGACTATGGGAACGTGCCGCTGAGGTGACAGACCTTGGGTGCTTTTTTTTCCTGTAGTTCCTTTTGACGTTTTCTTTTTTCTTCTGCTTAAAGCATTAAATTCAGTTAAAATAATCAGTACTATTTATCCCATTATTCAAAGCATAGCCTTAAAATTATACAGGGTGTCCATAAAGTCTCTTTACATTTTAACAAATTTATTACAAAGGCAATTGATGAGATATCTTAATCAGATTTGTTCTATGTACTCAGTGGTTATCAAAGTTTTTAATCACATATCATTATCATATGTCAGGTGCCCTGTTGATGAAAGAGGTACTGTTAAATGAACCCCTGCATGTTCGTGGGTTCCTAAATCAAACATTTCCAGACCGGTGGATTGGAAGGGATGGCCCAATTCCCTGGCCCCCTCGTTCACCAGATATCACTCCCCTGGACTTCTTTCTATGGGGTTATGTTAGAGATATCGTGTATCGAACAAATATACGGGACATCACTGACCTAAAGCAAAAGATCACTGATGCCATTGCCACCATTGATGAGGCTATGCTACAAGGAACATGGCAAGAAATCGAGTACCGTCTTGATGTGCTTAGTGCAACTAATGGTGCCCATATAGAGGTGTATTAAATGAGGCAAAAAAAACTTCAATATCTACTTCTCATTTTGTAATAATTTCCACATATTTGTCTTTTCATTTGCTTTTGTAATAAATTTGTTAAAGTGTAAAGAGACTTTATGGACACCCTGTGTATATATATATATATATATATATATATATGTATATGTATATATATATATATATATATATATATATATATATATATATATATATATATATATATATATATATATTGTTACACCGTCGTGCATGTGTGTTTATAGAATGTTCAAGGATGGTTTGTTGTATGCGAATGCATGCGTTTTCTTAAATGGTTGACTATACATGCACACACGGTACACCATACGACAGCACTATGATCCAAACTGTAACGTAAGAATGCGATGGAAGACTCCGTACAGTTTCACAACATTTATTGGGTAACTTCCCACAGTAAACAGGCTCCATGTTATTAAAGATACATAGTTCCATATTCATATATTCTGCAATAATGTCTCTGTCCGTCTTCTTGGTAATTATATAGGCAGGATGTCAGATATCCATTATCGTTGTCCATGCCGTCAAATGTATGCATCGTCATTCATTCGGGTGACAAAATTCATATTATAGTTCACACGAAGGAAATGCCTTCCTCATCTACATCAAAATACAAGTGTCGATCTGCTGTAGACCTACGAACACTTCATAGAACGGACTTACTTTATAATTTCATATCATCATGAAACACTTTGATTAGCCTGACACATATGCGACCACACAGGTCGAAGAACACCATCCGAAAGCTCCAGAAGAAAATGACCGTTAGTATCCACGGCAGACGATTATGACGTCAAGCAGTGGTACGTGACAACAGAATTAAATGGTGCGCGTTCATTACGCGTTTATTATCGTGCTACTTTGTCAATGCACACAGCTGCATCTCCAAAAATAATGGGCATTCGGTTGTGTGCAAGGGCATCTCGTAACATATATATATATATATATATATATATATATATATATATATATATATATATATATATATATATATATATATTTATCTATATATATATATATATTCTTAGCAATACATCGTTACCAGTACAGTTGTTCACACAATCAGTGTTAATGTTCCGCTGTTTCATTGTGAATTGATTCAACAGACTCTTTTTAGAGCTCAAACAAAAATTGGTATATTTAAGTCCTGATAAATGTTTGGTACTCTTCCAAAACGTTTTCCTTTGTGCGCATTAGAAGTTTAAAATCTTGACATTAAATGTGCACTCCGGCATTCGCTAGACTTTTAATTGCATTCTCAAGTTTATTTTGGTAGTCTTTTTCTTCTTCTTCTTTCGTTCGCTTGAAATATATTGTCTATATCTGCAATGTTGTTTCTTGTATAAACTTCACTGTCTTTTGTAGTTCATACAGAGGTCCATATAGTTTTGCTTCCAGTGTTGTTTGTCTGGGCCAGTGGGGTTGCCTCAATATATCATATTCGGGGCAATCTTAAAGTACGTGCTCCGCAGTCTGGGGTGCCTGTCCACATGCACACATGGCTGAATTGCCAATCTGGAATTTTGTATACATGTGGCTGCGGAGTCGGTTGTGTCCTGTTCTGAGGCGCAGAATGACAATTTGTTCTGATCTGTTCATAGCTTGGAAGTCCTCCTGTGTTGGTGTTGGTGGCTTTCTGATTGATTTGAGCATCTTTTTCTTCTGATGGTACCTAACTGGTACATCCGGTTGCTCGTCTGCAGCACCTTCTTTAGCCAGTCCGTCCGCTCTCTCGTTTCCTGGTATTCCACAATGGGACGGTATCCACTGCATGGCGACCCTGCGCTGGTTGCACAGTTCAGAAAGTAGGGCTTGTATACCTGGCAATTTTCTGGACTGAAGTGCTTGGAGTGCTGATATTGCATCTGTCAGGAATACTACAGGCTGTGGACCGAGATTGGTGTTCAACAGTTTCTCAGTTGCCACCTTGATTGCCTGGATTTCTGCATCATAGTTGTTACAGAATTTCCCCGTTGGTACTCTGACCGTATCCCTAATGTTGCTTGGGTATTCTATGTACACTCCTGCTCCTCCATTCTTTACTGCATTATGTGCTGACCCATCCGTGTATACTCGGACCCAGAGGTCCTGTGGGTATTCATCATCCAGGAAACTGAGAGTGACTGTCGTACGTACCACGCTGTTCTGTTCATCCCTGTCGAATATTCCTTTCACTTTTGTCCGGATGTGTACTAGTAGTCCAGGCTCCTCTCTCCAAGGGGTTTGTTCTGGCACAGACTTTTAGGGGGCTGTTAACTTCAGGCAGGTCTGAGGTTTGGCTATGAAATCGTTTGGCTTGGTTGATAAAGCTGCTTCTTTTCATTCTCCCCATTGCTAGGTTTTAGAATCTGTCCTTCATTGGATGGCTCGGTGTAGCGAGATCAGTGATACAATTGCCAAATACAGTAATATTTAACCCCCACGCCAAGTAAATTTACCACCCCGCCCGTGTTTGCCCAAAGTCATCACCCACGCCTGCGATTCGCGCTGTATTTGAAAAAGCATTAACGCCAAAGGGAACGATACCAAAACCACTAGCTTTTTCGTTGCTCTGTCCAAAGACTTTAAATAACATAACACGTGTTTCGTTCCCCAAAAGATTGATAGAAAAAAAGGAGGAGTGAAAGAGAGAGGGAGGAAAGAAACCTTGACTAAAGCGTTTTGTTTAATCTATTAATAGCACACAATGCGACAGTTGACGTTAAGGACTTGCTTATGGTAACACAAAACGAAAACGAGAGGCGGGCGTTTGAAAATCAACTAGTGCCTTAGCAACGGTTGTTAGGGCACATTTTTCCCCCTACAGTTAAGGTTTGAATAAAACATTTGACTTTGCTAATGCACGCGATGATACCCCATCTCAAGACCCAACCGCCTTGGTCCCTCTCCGTCCTGAAAATTAAATCTAACACTAAAGACGGTTGGCATCTTGCCAAACGCTTGTTTAGTTTCCTAAGAACGAGCGAGAGAGGAAAAAACATAAAGCGGGGATTGACATGGAGGAAAATCTAAGCTAGCGTATGCATTGTGAAAGTGAAACTAAGTAACCAAAGTGGGAAGGATAGCGAAAACGGTGGCAAAAGAAACATAGATGAAATATCGTATTCTAATTGAATAATAAAGGAAAAGAAAGGACAGTTGACAACTGAAATGATAATACTTGGTTATTAGGAATATCATATTACTCATTATGATATTATCTTACCGGAGAGAAAAGTAGGTTATTTGAAAAACTGAAGGGGGTAAAATACAAAAATGAAAACTATGATAAAAAGAGGAATAAAAACATAAAGGCTAGATGACAGACAGTCGTCTGGTTAATAATTGCTTTTCCCCATTAAAATCGGTTAGATATTAACAAAAATATCGTAGACAATAAAAATGAAAGACAGACACAGTGATATCCACTCAACTTTGAAAATCTGGGGATGTCACAGTTTTTGAACGTGTATTTTTGAAAAGAGAGTCAAGTCGGCTTACCCTGATCTGATTGATTTAGGGGAGCATAACTAACGAGGGGATATAACGAACGTTTTGCTAACGCTTAGTTGCCACTTTAAGATAAAATTTAAACAGTAAGGTTATTATTCAGACACAAGGAATTCATAACCCATTGCCTTTGCTGTTCTGGCCAGTGGCGATCTCAGCTTGACCCATTCATCGCCGGTTAACCTTATATGTGTAAAATATTTCATTGATTGCGGTAAGATAAACATTATTATTGATATGTATATGTATTATTGATGTGTAGAGGCTAACATAGCTAGGCGCCCAACCAAAAATTTGTGGTGTGCGACATTTGCCATTGTGGAAGTTTACGACAGGCATGTCTATGTATAATATGGAGCAACTGAAAGTACATGATGTTTGAAAATTGATCTATAATATTATGACTGTAAGACCAGCAAACCACTGGCCGTCTTCGGCAAGTCACAGTGTTTCACATGACTTTGAAAAAATAACTATATCCTATAAAAAGGAATGTATCAAACTGATGATATTGAGGATTACCTGAGTATGAAGCAGTCACATAATAAGATAGGGACGATAGCTATTTGTTTAGCACAGGAAGCTGATCTTAAACTGTTTAATGATGCTTAATTGTTAGTTGTGGAGAGATTTATGTATAAGTACTTAGGAGGCCTTAATACTCTTATTGCAGGGTTACATCCTATAACACTCAGTGTGCCACAAAGTAATACTGGAGATGCAGAGTTTGAGGCAACAGTGTTTATATGCCTATATTCTGAAGCAAGAGTGCTGAAGCAGTCTCCAGGTCTCACTGTCGTGACGAATGTACTGTTGTTGAGAAAGTCATCAACTATTGGTCAAGGAAATTCAGTTAAGCCAAACCTTCTACGGACTTAATGAGTGTTCATTTAACATTAACTCTCCACTATTGCAATAAAACAGTTTTAGGAAGTGATTGTCACGTAGGTCTATATATCATTAAATTGCCTACATCTTCTTCATATTCTCTCACCCGCATCCTTTATTTTATTATCTTTCCTTACTTGTTTTTCCTGTATTTTTCGCATCACTCGTTTGCGAAAAATATTTTCTTCAGTATTCTCAAACTTTACCGGGGTTTTTTTCTCATACTGGGATACGTAATTTTATTACATAGATGTCAGTCAGACGTGAAGTGCGATTTAGTTGCAGTCCATCTCAGACATCGAGCCGACTTGGGTCTGCACCTTCAGATGACATGACACTCCTGAGTTAGATTCTCGACGTAAACGCGTGAGAATGCTAGGAGAGAGCCGACATCCGTCTGCATTTTCACCGGTCAACAACGAGTTGCATCGGCCGAATGCTTAAGTAGGAGCAAATATTTACACCTTATAGTCGCAGTTTCAGACGGTTGTCCGAGATTTGCAACTGACACGCGCTTTTCCCGGTCAGTTTGTTACCGCAGGTGCGTAATCGCACTGGTGGCAGTTACAACACGCCTCTAAGTTAAACGTAGCTGTTATGAGAAGGGGGAGAGATCGGGGCGGGGGAGATAGTTCATCCTTTGTCTGGTTTAAAATATTAACCCCACGTTTGAAACTATTTCATTTCACTCAGTAACTTTGCAGTTAGACTAGAACAACCTTCGTTCGATTTCTAAATAATCTCTGTAAATAGAGATGGCCTTTAGTTTGGTCGAAGTGGTTTAAGTTCTTAGTACTTCTGTGTTTGAGGTAAATATTATATATAATAGATCTCTAGTATTTTGTGAAGTGATTAAGTGTTAAATCGCCGATTTCATTTTAAACTAGTTCTGTGTGCAGAGTGAATATTTTGATAGTTTGTTATTTCTTTAATCGACGAGTTGCAGTGGAAATACAAAATAAATTATATTTTTAGCTTACTAGACAAGTAGCTGAAATGAGTTTAATTTAACTGTTAAATACTCAGTCGAAACTGTTTTAATAACTAACTTATAAATGCTAGATGCGACATCAATGAATATTGACTTATTTCACGGGAAGTTTTAAATATAAGTCAAGCTGTAGGCTTGTCGTGTAAAATGTAAGTTATATTGAGTACATATATGTAAATTATTTGATGTGTGTTCTTTCCATTTTATATAGTAAAACGGTGGTACCCAACTTGCCAGCGTTTAGTAAAGAGACATATTTGTGTGAAGCATAGACAGTTCCTATCTTTAACCACGTGGGTTTTTTGTTTCAAGTAACACTGGTCTGACAGTGCATATGCCATCAGAGAGAGACAGTAATAGCAATCCCACTAACGGTTTCTAAAGACTAGAAATATATATTGGGCTTTTGAGCCAGTTCATAGTGCTCCACAAATTTAAATGTACATGCTGCCTGGCGGCGAGAATATTACAAGAATAACATTAACATTCCGACAGAGATTGTGACTAGTATTGTGGTGACCAAATATAGTACATGCCTGAAAGAAGACACCGATCTGACATTCCTTAAATCCTAGAATCCAAAGCTAATGACATTGTGCTCTGCTAACTTTCGTGCCTGGATAAATTTTATGTGACTTAATCAGACATTCGGAAAAAATTAGAACACCCAAGGAATCGTTCCCTGAGACAGAGAATTCAGTACGTCTTTTGGAACTGGGGGTTTCTTGGTCGATGACTGCATTTTTCGGGTCTGTGCGAAGGTCCTAGAATTATTATGTTCCCAGAGGCAGCGAGCAAAGTTGTGAGTATATATGTGTGAGCAAGGCCATGGCTGAATGAATGAGAGTACACAAGCCAGAGTGTTATTTTACCGGTGTATTATTGTCACCCATTTGCTATCTTAAATTTTTTTTAATCTGCAGAATTTGTTACAAATGCTAGAGTTTCTTTTTCTTAGGCTAAATCAGATTATCCAACTCTGTTCATACATTTACGAGAAAGAAAGAACCTCTTAGACTCAACCCTATGTATCTATAACTCTTTGGGCCATCATCTGTTCTCTTAACGGGGCTGTGGGCTAAACCTAGAGTAAGATTCTAACGGGCTATCATCCTTGTAGCATTTTTTTCTTAAATTTTATGACTATTTGTATATGTTTCTCCTTGATGTATTTCTTTGGTGTTGTGAGAAGATTTTTTTATGATAATAATAAAAATCTCTCTTGAACTAATCAGTGCGTTGGTCAGCTCGTTCTAAATATATATATATATCCATTGTTATAGATTTCCCACGTCTGTGTGTTTAACTGTCGTCACGTGTATGTGCGTGCCCGTGATTAGATAGAAATATATGTAATATATATATCTGTGTTTAGACTGTCTGACTACTTTAGATCTGTCGTAGAAGATAGGTGAGAGAGAGAGAAGATTTTCCGCTCTCAGAGACAGCATCTATCACTATTCTACCACCTCACTCGTGGTAGTCTATGTTTTTATTTCCATTTCTCACTGTGACTATCACTCATTCCAACCTATTCAGAAGGTACCAATCTAAGTCTTAATACTCCTATCGAAAAATCTACGACAGTGATGAGAAAAGTCGTTCCTCATAATCGTGACCAGTCATAGGATCTAGTGCTTCATAAGGGAATTCCATGTTATAAACATTTACAGCTTGACAGTTAAGGACAAGTTGTCCGTTAGACTTAATTAAAACTGTAATATATATATATATATATATATATATATATATATATATATATATATATATATTATATATATATATATATATATATATATATATATATATATATATATATATATATATATATATATATATATATATATATATATATATATATATATATATATATATATATATATATATATATATATATATATATATATATATATATATTTCCATTCCATTTTGAGTTTAAACATTCCTGTACCAAAAAAGATTGGAGGTACAGGAAATTAAAATTGTAACATACTATTCTAACTTTAACCACTGACTTGTTTAATCCCTTTTCAAGGAGTTAAGTTGTGTATGTTGTCATACACTCACCATTACATTTTGCATTACCCTAGACATCAAGCCATATAAACAAACAGACACCAGAATATAAAATAGACTCAAAATATATCGCAGATTGAGGTCGTAGGGTGGTAGCAGTCAGGTACCCTGAGAACATCATCATCAACTATTAGACTCAGGGACTTGCATAGCTGACCTCACTCTGTAGACAAGTAATATTTATCTCTTTTAACATCAAAACCCACCACATATATTGGGGTCCCGTCCGGGATTTAAAATTAAAGCTTACATTATAGACCCAGGAAATCCCCATTTTATTCACAATTTATAATATTAAGCAGTGTGGAGAATTAAGTGAACTGTCATTGCCCATTATTAGTTAGTTAATTAGAAATATTTGTTGGCTAATTTAGTTAGATTAATCACATTTGGTACAAGCAAAAGATGGCAGACTTGGCCAAGTTCAGATCTGCTGCTGTGCAGTCTGCAAGGGAGATGGGCATGGAGGGGCAAGTTCTGATCCAATATGTGACATCAGAATGTGATAAATTTATTGAAAGAGAGGATAAGAAACTAGCAGAGGAGAAAAGAATTCAATTAGAGGCTGACAAGGAACTTAAGAGGGTACAGTTAGAAGCAGATAGGGAAGCTAAGAAATTAGAGGCTGATAGGGAGGCTGAAATCAAGAGGCTACAATTGGAGGAGAAGAAACTGGAGGCGGACGCTAATAAATTTGAGGCAGAGAAAAAAGAAAGAAGACAGGCTGCAGAACGGGAAGCAGAGGACAAACACTTACAAAGGGAGCACGAGCTACGACTAAAAGAGTTAGAATTGAAAGGCCATGCTCCAGAAAATAGGAACAGCCCATCTACCTCTGATGTTGCTGCCAGTCAGGGCCCTCCAATGTAGCCATGAACTTCCATTTTGATCCTTTTGTAGAAAAAGAGGATGACATTGAGTCATTCTTCTCTAGATTTGAAAGACTAGCTACAATATATGGTTTAGAGATGGAAAAATGGAGTTTGAAAGTATCCCAAGGGCTTAGGGGAACCTCGTATGAGGTATTTTCAAAGTTGAGTAGGGAAGATCAGGAAGACTATGACATTTTAAAGCAGGCTCTCCTGGTTAGATATGAAAAGAATAGTGAATTTTACCGGAAAAAATTTTGAAATGCAAAACTACTTTCCGGGGAGACTTACCACCAGTTCTCTGCACGCCTAGAGACATATTTGGAGAAATTTACTGCTCTGGGGAAAACCCAAGATTTAAAGGAAATGATTATGATGGAGCAGTTAAGAGAGTCCATGGCTCCAGACCTGAGAAAATTTCTCACGGAACAGGGTGCTGAGAGACTGGGAGAGATTCTTAATGTGGCTGAACGGTATCAGGCAGCTCAGTCTGAGATAGCTGAAACGAAGAAGAAACAAGTAGAACACAATAAAGCCCCCCAAAACCAAAACAATTTTGAAAGTAGGGATCAGAATAACAGAGGTAAACCCAACTATGATAGGCCAAGGTATGACCAAAGAGATAGAAACCCGCAATACAATGAACGGAAACCTTTCAACCCAGAAAGGAGATGGTGTAAATTTTGTAAGAGGGACAATCATAACACCAGAGACTGTAAGAGGAAACTTCCTATTGACGCTGCATGCATGAAAACAGGAAACAAAGGGAGAAAGGAAAAACCTACTGGACAGCAGGAACCTTATCATCCCCCTGTTTGTGAAGACGTAGTATGTAATGGGGCCACCATAAGGTGCCTTTATGATACTGGATTGGATTTTGACTCAGTCGTGAGCTCTCACCTGGTGCACCCAGATCAATACCCCACAGAAACAGTGGAGATCCAAGAGGCAACCAAGGAAGTTGCAACCATGACACTTCCCATCGCCAGAATAAGTGTAAAAACTAGCTATGTGGAAGGAGTGATTAGAGCAGCAGTGATAAACGAACCAATCTACCCTCTGATATTGGGGTGTAGATACGTCTTCTTGGGAAATTCCAAAAGACCTGTGATCATGGCAACAGTACAGACCAGGTCACAATCAAGGAAGGAGGAAGAAAACCCAATAAATACTCATCCCGAGGAGATGAGGAAGGCACAGGCTGAGGATAGGTCACTAAAGCCGTGTTTCAAGAAACTCCCTAAGTGCCATACCCCTCCAAACAAAGGAGATTTTTATATGAAGAATAAACTCATGTATAGGAAGGCTGGAACTGGTTCCAATGGTCATGGACAGCTGGTCCTTCCCAGTTCATATAGAGAGAAAGTGATAAAAAGATCACATGTTAGATCAGACGGTGTACATGACAAAATAGGTACTACAGGTCAGAGAGTATCTATGAAATTCTATAGGCCAGGCGTAGCTGCAGATGTTGCAGAATTTGTGGAGGCATGTCACCAATGCAACAACGGAAAACCCACACGATGGGAAAATAATCAGGACCTACAAAAACACTACGGTGAAAACAGGCCTGAAAATAAAAATAAAATATAAAATTAAATATGTTAAAGGTAGACACGGTGGATAGGAAAACCCCTTTTCACACTCAGTCTTCACAAAATCAAAGTAGAATGGCCACTATGCGTATTGAACAAAAACTGACTGCAACCCAGTTCCACCCGACAATCCCTTGGTCGGAATTCCGGGAACTGGACGAAAATAGAAAGGAGAGAAGTCCTCTCTCTCTTTGAAACTGAAACTGCAGGGAAACCCCAGTAAGAAAAGAATTGGTAGTGGACGGTTCGTGTGTGATCACAATGAAAGAGAGAAAGGTCATCACCACCCTGCTTCCAAGTACATAAATAATTGGTCTGCCGAACAAAATTAAAACCCAAAGGCCAATAAAAGGTCCATTGGAAGCCTTATTGAGGACATGGACAGATGAGAAGGCAAAAGAGACTGTTACCTCATCATATCAGTATGTAAACGAGCTGACCACTCGTCTAAAAACTGGCTGGAAACTCGCAAATGATAACCTAAGACAAGCCAGGAAGAAACATGGTGCATATTACAATAAGAAAGCGAAGGATAGGGAGCTAGCTGTGGTGGAGAAGATGCTTCTTCTACTACCCGGCAGCAACAACAAACTGCAAATTGGGTGGCAAGGTCCATACACCGTTCTAGAAAAGGTGTCTAGAGCTAACTATAAGATAGATAAAAAAGGGGGAAAAAATCTATCATGTGAACCTCCTAAAGAAGTATCTGGATAGACAAAACGAGGAAGGGACACATTTAATGACCTTGGCCATAGCCACTGAGATGGAAAATGAACCTCTCACGAATACCCCCTGAAACCATGTGAAACGCCTGCACAGGTAAAGATCAGTAAACACTTGACAAAAGGGCAGAGGGAGCAGATTCAAAAGGTTCTGGAAGATCATACAGACGTGTTAACGGACAAACCGGGGCACACCAACTTGTTGGAATATGACATGAAACTACTAGACCCAACACCCATCTGTATGAGAGCCTATACTATCCCATTCGCAAAAGAGAAAGCTTTGAAAGAGGAGATAGATTATCTGTTAAAGGAAGGGATTATTTCTCACAGTGAATCTCCTTATAGCTCTAGCGTGGTTTTGTTGAGGAAACCATCCGGGGAACATAGACTATGCACAGATTACAGGAAACTGAATGCTGTCACAGAAAGTCAGGTGGATCGATTACCTGATACTAATCAACTGTTTGCCCGGCTGAATAAGGCAAAATATTTTTCTAAGGTAGATCTCAGCAAGGGATATTACCAGATTCCAATGAAGCCTGAGATCCTACCTTATCTGGCTTTTAGCACCTCGGAAGGCCATTATGAGTTCAACATGTTGCCGTTTGGTTTGAAGAATGCCCCGAGTGTGTTTTCCAGAATGATACGAAAATTGTTGGTGATACGTGTATAATTGATGTTCTTATCGTAGGTGCAGGTTAATGGTCATCACATTGTTGAAATGCTATTTTCTGGTGTAAGGTATTATGATTGTCAACTCGCTAACCGACACAGGGTTGTACGTACAGGTCACCTGGTCCATAAAGTAGTGAGGCCCTGGACAGATGATGTTGACAATGAGTGAAAGTATAAATGTCAATTGCGCGAATGTGTGGAATGTTCTGAAGTTGACATGTTGGTTAGAATACAATCATACACTCGTATGCAAGTCAATGATGTCCTGAACTGCTATTGACGTTTTCATATATTTATTGTGACACATACTCTGACATTACGGTTGACAGTCACTGGAACAAGTTGACACATACACATTGTTGTATACGTGAAGAAATACATAGCATCTGGATATAATGGAATGGTCGTAGGCAAGCACATAGTATTCTGATCTGTCTATAGTCTCATTCCTTAGCTGACTAATCGCGTCAGCCAATAAATATTACTTAATAATGGCTCCTTATCAGACCCTCTTCTGCCTAAGTCTTACAAGCCTTAAATCCAGCAAATGTTCATGATAACGATCTTAAACCACCAGTAGTGGGGTTTTATTTTCCTTATAGATAACAGATCTCTATCATCATCAGATAATAAGGTTGTCCCTGTTCTCGATAGATGATTTTATTAAACTGGCAATGAGATCCAAGATGGCTTTACTTTTCAGTGAGCCTCGCTCACCCAAGGGGAAAATATGAAGCATAATTAAAGATGCTGTTCATACATAAATGTCCTGATTGGGCTCTGAATATTCTGCAATTAATAATGCTGGTCACATCAAATAACATAGGACTGCTAGGTAGCATATCATCTTCCTCTGTAGTCAATAATAATCTAGGCACGACGAAACGTCTGCCCATCTAGGCATTGCAGAAGGGTACATAAACTGGCTTCGTTACCTTGTTATGGAAATACACTGGCGAATAGCTCACACCATCTTTTGGCGTTAGGAACAAACACTGGGGAGGATTACCGACATAACAGTCATATAGAGAAACTATCTCCTTTCCCCAAATAAACCACGGAAAGATCCCATCTTCGGACTTCCCTGGTACAGACCAGCCATCGCAGAAAAAACATAATGGAAGACCCTTTTCAAAACACACCCGGTCTGGGCATGCGTTAAAGATAACCTCTGAACTCTATATTCAAGTGGGACAACTATATATTACATTCATACGAAGCAAATACAGAGTATTCGCCCTTTGTCTAGAGTTCTATTCTCAGACTCAAAATATTATTACCAAATATTTCCAAACATAACAAGTATACAAACAAATAAATATCTTCCTATATATATACATCTCTATCTTCATTGTCCCAGATAATCTGTTGGTAACAGTTGGATCCACTGAAAAATCCATGTATTACAAATTTCATGGATGATATCCTCATTGCTACGGAAACATTTGAAGAACACGTTAACTCTTTGAATATGCTATTTGATAGACTCAGAGAGGCAACCTTGACTGCTAAACCAACAAAATGTTGTATTGGATGTAAGGAATTAGAATTCCTGGGACATACTGTATATCAAGGTAGCATTACCCCTGACCCCAAGAACTTGGAGAAATTGCAGAGAGCACCTAGACCACAGACTAAGAAGGATGTGCGATCCTTTGTGTCACTGTGTGGTTTTTACCAAAAGTATATTAAAAATTTTAATCCGTATGTGCTCCTCTGACGGATTTAACTCGTAAGGGTAAACCTGATAAAATTGAATGGTCGGCACAGTGCGAGTTGGCATATAATGAGTTAAAGGAAAAACTCACCAGTAAGCCTATATTGCAATTACCTGATTTGAGTCAGGGATTCGAGGTAAGAACGGACGCTAGTAACGTGGGATTAGAGGCCACATTGTTACAAAGGTCCACTTCACCAGATGGGGAATTGAACCCAGTCGCTTATGCCAGTCGCAAGTTAAACAGGGCGGAACAAAACTACTCAACGATTGAAAAAGAATGTTTGGCTTTAGTCTGAGCGATCAAGAAGTTCCAGATCTATCTTTATGGTAGAACATTCGTGGTCCAAAGCGATCATCAGCCATTGCTATTTTTGGCTCAGGCAAAACATGGTAATGCACGTTTATTAAAGTGGTCTTTGCTCATTCAACCTTATTCGTTTACCATCGAATACATTCCTGGTTCGCAAAATGTTGGGGCAGATTTCTTGAGTAGGCACCCTCTCGAAGAAAACCAGGATACTCATAAAGCCTAGTTGAGTTCATTTGATTGAATTTGTATCACAGATTATAAACTGCATTGGAATGCATGTTTTTAACAGGGGAGATGTGTAGCGAGATCAATGATACAATCGCCAAATACAGTAATATTTAACCCCTACGCCAAGTAAATTTACCACCCCGCCCGTGTTTGCCCAAAGTCATCACCCACGCCTGCGATTCGCGCTGGATTTGAAAAAGCATTAACGCCAAAGGGAACGATACCAAAACCACTTGCTTTTTCGTTGCTTTGTCCAAAGACTTTAAATAACATAACACGTGTTTCGTTCCCCAAAAGAGTGATAGAAAAAAAGGAGGAGTGAAAGAGAGAGGGAGGAATGAAACCTTGACTAAAGCGTTTTTAAAAATCTATTAATAGCACACAATGCGACAGTTGACGTTAAGGACTTGCTTATGGTAACACAAAACGAAAACGAGAGGCGGGCGTTTGAAAATCAACTAGTGCCTTAGCAACGGTTGTTAGGGCACATTTTTCCCCCTACAGTTAAGGTTTGAATAAAACATTTGACTTTGCTAATGCACGCGATGATACCCCATCTCAAGACCCAACCGCCTTGGTCCCTCTCCGTCCTGAAAATTAAATCTAACACTAAAGACGGTTGGCATCTTGCCAAACGCTTGTTTAGTTTCCTAAGAACGAGCGAGAGAGGAAAAAAATAAAGGGGGGATTGACATGGAGGAAAATCTAAGCTAGCGTATGCATTGTGAAAGTGAAACTAAGTAACCAAAGTGGGAAGGATAGCGAAAACGGTGGCAAAAGAAACATAGATGAAGTATCGTATTCTAATTGAATAATAAAGGAAAAGAAAGGACAGTTGACAACTAAAATGATAATACTTGGTTATTAGGAATATCATATTACTCATTATGATATTATCTTACCGGAGAGAAAAGTAGGTTATTTGACAAACTGAAGGCGGTAAAATACAAAAATGAAAACTATGATAAAGAGAGGAATAAAAACATAAAGGCTAGATGACAGACAATCGTCTGGTTAATAATTGCTTTTCCCCATTAAAATCGGTTAGATATTAACAAAAATATCGTAGAAAATAAAAATGAAAGACAGAAAGACAGACACAGTGATATCCACTCAACTTTGAAAATCTGGGGATGTCACAGTTTTTGAACGTGTACTTTTGAAAAGAGAGTCAAGTCGGCTTACCCTGATCTGATTGGTTTAGGGGAGCATAACTAACGAGGGGATATAACGAACGTTTTGCTAACGCTTAGTTGCCACTTTAAGATAAAATTTAAACAGTAAGGTTATAATCAGACACAAGGAATTTATGATCCATTGCCTTTGCTGTTCTGGCCAGTGGCGATCTCAGCTTGACCCATTCATCGCCGGTTAACCTTATATGTGTAAAATATTTCATTGATTGCGGTAAGATAAACATTATTATTGATATGTACATGTATTATTGATGTGTAGAGGCTAACATAGCTAGGTGCCTAACCAAAAATTTGTGGTGTGCGACATTTGCCATTGTGGAAGTTTACGACAGGCATGTCTATGTATAATATGGAGCAACTGAAAGTACATGATGTTTGAAAATTGATCTATAATATTATGACTGTAAGACCAGCAAACCACTGGCCGTCTTCGGCAAGTCACAGTGTTTCACATGACTTTGAAAAAATAACTATGATTTCCTATAAAAAGGAATGTATCAAACTGATGATATTGAGGATTACCTGAGTATGGAGCAGTCACAGAATAAGATAGGGACGATAGCTATTTGTTTAGCACGGGAAGCTGATCTTAAACTGTTTAATGATGCTTAATTGTTAGTTGTGGAGAGATGTATGTATAAGTACTTAGGAGGCCTTAATCCTCTTATTGCAGGGTTACATCCTATAACACTCAGTGTGCCACAAAGTAATACTGGAGCTGCAGAGTTCGAGGCAACAGTGTTTATTTGCCTATATTCTGAAGCAAGAGTGTTGAAGCAGTCTCCATGTCTCACTGTCGTGACGAATGTACTGTTGTTGAGAAAGTCATCAACTATTGCTCAAAGAAATTCAGTTAAGCCAAACCTTCTACGGGCTTAATGAGTGTTCATTTAACATTAACTCTCCACTATTGCAATAAAACAGTTTTAGGAAGTGATGAGAAAAGTCGTTCCTCATAATCGTGACCAGTCATAGGATCTAGTGCTTCATCAGGGAATTCCATGTTATAAACATTTACAGCTTGACAGTTAAGGACAAGTTGTCCGTTAGACTTAATTAAAACTGTAATATATATATTTCCATTCCATTTTGAGTTTAAACATTCCTGTACCAAAAAAGATTGGAGGTACAGGAAATTAAAATTGTAACATACTATTCTAACTTTAACCACTGACTTGTTTAATCCCTTTTCAAGGAGTTAAGTTGTGTTTGTTGTCATACACTCACCATTACATTTTGCATTACCCTAGACATCAAGCCATATAAACAAACAGACACCAGAATATAAAATAGACTCAAAATATATCGCAGATTGAGGTCGTAGGGTGGTAGCAGTCAGGTACCCTGAGAACATCATCATCAACTATTAGACTCAGGGACTTGCATAGCTGACCTCACTCTGTAGACAAGTAATATTTATGTCTTTTAACATCAAAACCCACCACACTCGGCATACAGATGAACTTGTCTGCCTGTGTTAGCACTTTCATGTCTCTGCGTTATCTAAGTGCTTGTATCCTCCCCATTTTCTCCATCTCCACTATAGGCGTTGATTTCATTGCCCCCGTGATGACCCTAAGCGCCTGGTTTTGCACCTTATATAGCTCTTGTAATGTGGTGTTTGATGCTGGACACCACGCAGCTGACCCATATTCCAGGTGTGGTCGTATGCCCTGCTGGTAAACTTTACTAAGTATTTTCCCGCTGGCTCCCCATGTGGTTCCACTTAGTTTTCTCAAGTTGGCTAGCTTCCTCCTGGCCTTTGTTGCTGCCTTGTTGATGCGCTGCTTCCATGTCAGCCTATCATCGAATGTAACTCCGAGATATGTGGGTTGTTTATATTCTCTCAGGAGCTCTTCGTTTATTTTGATGACACCAGCTTTTTGTTTGGGAGAGAGGGTGAAGAGCGTAGTGCTGCACTTGTCTGTGTTGACGCTGACACACCATTTAAGTGCCCATGAGATTAAGGCATCTATTTCCTTTTGTAGCAGTTTGGTGGCCACTGTTGCATGCTCATATGTGCACCATATTACCAGGTCATCAGCGTATATTGCCACTTTCATTCCATGTGGTAGTTCAGCAACCAGGTTGTTGATGTAGACTAGGAAAAGTGTGGGGGACAGAACCCCACCCTGAGGGACGCCATGATGCAGTAGAATTTTCTTACTCTTGAGGCCATCTAGTTGTACTCGGGCTCTTCTGTTATGCAAGTATGCTTTCACCCATTTGTACATCCTACCATTCACTCTACAATTTCTCAGTTTCTTCAGAAGCCCTTCTTTGCAAACCTTGTCAAATGCTTTCCTTAGATCTATCCATGCTGCTAGTACCAGTTTCTTATCTTGGAACGCATCCTCAATCTCTTGGGAAAGGTAAGTTGCCTGATCTTCGGTAGAGTAACACTACCTATAGCCCGCCTGCTGTGGTACAAGAAGGTTTTCACTTTCAAGGTACCACTGTAGCCTGAGGTTGATGATACGTTCCATTGTTTTGCAGAGACAGTTGTAAGACTGATTGGTCTGTTGCTGGAGGCCGTGGAACTGTCTTTTCCTGGTTTTAGGAGTGGTATCATGATTGCTTCCCTCCAGGTCTGTGGAACTCTGCCTGAGTTCCAACAGATATTGAAGATCTGCAGCAGCTCTGTTTTTGCTGCGGTTCCCAAGTTCTTAATCATTTCATTGGACACTCCATCAACTCCTGGCGACTTTCTCATTTTCAATTTGGATATTGCAAGCTCCAGTTTTCTGAATGTGATTGGTGCCTCCATAACTTCAGGTATGGTTCCATCTCGACCTGCGTATTGTTGTCTCTCACGAGTCTCCTGTTGCTTCTCTGGGCTAACTTCGATGTTGTTGTCTTTAGCAAAGAAGTCTGCAAAGTGATCAGCTGCCTGTTTTCCCATGAGAATGTTTCCATCTTTGTACAGTGCAATCTTTGAGTTTCTCCCTGTACCCTCATCGTTAAGTTGTTTTACCAGCTTCCACAGTTTCCTTGTATCTCTTTCGAAGTTCAAGGTCTCTGTTTTCTCCTTCTAGCTTCTCCGCCTGGCCTGCAACTTGGCCCTTTGAAATGTGGCCTTAGCTTGATGGTAGTTATTGTGGTGTTCTTGGCATGGACTGGTCTCTGCCTGCTTTCGAGATGTTTCCACGTCGTTGTGCAGCTGCTCTAGTTCACTATTCCAATATGGTTTGTAGTGCTTACGAGCCCCTCTAGGTATTGTTTCACGAGCAGCCTGTAATATGCATCTGCTGAATTCATCGACTAGCTTATTGATATCTTTGTCTACAGTCAGATCTCCAGCCAGTATACTGGTACGGTGCTGGTACATTGTCCAGTCTGCTTTCTTGTAGTTCCACCTAGAGAGAGTGCTGCTCTCCTTGACAAGTTCATTTTCCACAATTAAGAAGACTGACTGGGGGTCGCTGCCTCCAAGTTGTTTCCCTACAATGCGTGTGGTGTTCCACTCCAGGCCGGGTGAGTGGAATGCCAGGTCTGGTGTAGAGGTGGGGTACCATGATCTCGAGTAGAAGGTTGGTGGGTCGATTGGCTAGTTAATCAGGATAAGCTCATTATCATCCTGCCAGTTTTCAAGCTCCTCACCTCTCCTGTCCATGTGATCATAGCCCCAGCTCTGTGAGTGGCTGTTGAAGTCTCCGCATACAATCGGTCTTTCTTTTGCTGGGATTGTGTCTAGTGCCAGTGGGCGGTCGCTCGGACAGTAGTAGTTGAGCAGGTGGAATTCTGTACTTTCTGTCCTGAGATGGCATCTGGTATTTCGCCCCCTCCATATATGTTTCAAGCTGACATGCACTGATGTTATTCCTCACGAGTGTCAGTATTCCATCCTTTCGCCTGTCTATTCGGTCAGATCGGTATCACTGGTAGCCTCTGATTTTGAAGGATATGTCCTTGTTGACTTGGGTTTCTTGCAAGCAGCATACATTTACTTGCTTTTCATTCAAGATATTTTCGAGCTCTAATTTTTTGCTGTAGCCGTCTTTTTTACTGTTGACGCCTTCAGCATTCCAGTGCATTATTTTAAGTGGTCTTTGCTTTGCTTGGCCAGTAGCTCTATTCTCATCGCTCCACGGGGCAATTGAGAAGGACCCCCAGTAGTAGGGGTTGGGCCCTTTTGTGGCAGAGGGCCCGGCACTGCGCCTGCCTGGGTGTCCGTCAGAGGGCGAGTGCCATAACGTTTTGTAGATATAGGCATATTTCCATTGCGCGTGTGCGTGGCATCCTGATTGCTGTGGTGCGTCTCTTGGCTGGTTGCCTCCGTCTTCAGCACCTTGACTTACTAGGGCAGACTGTGGTCTTGCTCGAGTGTAGGAGGGTCTGGCCAGGCTTGGTTTTTCGGCCGCTGATGGCTGTACTTGTGCCCCATCTCCACGTAAAGGAGCTGGCCTCGATGGGGGATAGTCTTTTGAAGAACGGTCATTGAGTTACTGCTTCACATCTATTATTGTTAGTGGATACAAATTAAAACCAGTTGTATCAAAAAAGTGCAGAAAGCTTAGTTAGGCCAATGGACTGCATAGGCAGGAGCTTAGCAGAGGTCCATGTTATAAAATGATATATGGAATATGGCGCCTTTTAGACTCATCTTCATTATCAGGAATGGGAGCCGCGCTAGCGTAGTGGTTACAACACCGCTCTGGCGACCGGGTGATTCAGGATCAAACCCGGGCGACGGCATTTGAGGATTTTTCGTCGACAGGGAATTGGACTGGATTAACTCGAGACCTGGCGAGTACATTTGAAGTAGTGTCGTCGACCAGGGATTGGCGGCTCCTGAGCCGACCCAGCTCTAATGGGTACCTCCGAAATCGGCGAGTATCTGCCTGAATGGCGAGGGACACCTGTCTCTGTACAAGAAATATATGTATAATGTATACGGTAATCCTCCGGTCTTACGCTGTTCGATTAGAGCTTTTTTTTTCAATATAATGGTTTTATTAATGTTATGCTTTATTTCTGTTAAACGCTTAAAATGTTCAATCTTACGCTAATCGTGAGTCACTATCTGATGAGGATCTCGTTGACTTGGAACAGCAGCGAGCATTCCAGTATCAAGAAAGGAAAACAAAATAGAGTAGACGAAGGCATTTACAACAGCAAACATTGACGAGATTTTAAAACTTCAGGATGCGTTAATAGCTAGCATAATGTAGCATAACCCAAAAATGTAATGCAGTTCTATTGTAATCTATAACATATTCTTCTCTTCTTCTTTGATCCTTAGCCGCCGACTGTCAAAGCAGTCAGTGGCCATTACGCCTGGTGGCGTCTTGTAGGGCAACAACAAATTGATTCCACTTTGCTCGGTCGGCGGCCATCCTTCGTACAGTGCCCCAACTCTGGTTCATTCTTTGCATCTCAGCCTCCACAGTCCTCCGCCAAGTTGTTTTTGGTCGGCCTCTCTTTCGTTTTCCTTCAGGGGTCCATAGCATAGCTATGATGGCATATAATACGACTTTAATTGATACACGTTGCTTCTTGAAGAGAAAAAGGTGGCAAACCAAACTCGACTAGTTTTTATTTTTAAAGTCTTCTCTAATATCTTCTGCCCCCATCGACCAAGTAGCCGTGCCTTCTACATCTGACAGCTGTAGCGAGACAAAAAAAAAACTTTTTTCAACATTAAAACCATCTGCTAACTAGTCGTCTGATGATGAAGACTGCTCCGTCGTGGCAACTATAGCCACTAGGGACGGAAGTAGCAGCGATTACAATCCTATAATCTTTTTTCTTAAATGTTTGTGAGTACAGTATAAAAATAACATTTCGTTTGTGTACAAAATAGCTTATATATATTGTTAACTATCTAGATTTTGTTGTTTTTTTTTTAAAATCCCTTTTTACTAAATTTGTATATAGCTTTATGGACCTAATGGTTGAATTATTTTGATTTCTGTTCATTCTCACTTGAAATCAATTTCGTTTAGCGTTTTTTCGACTAGCGCTCACGCCTTCCAGAATGAATTAACAGCGTTAGGCAGGGGATTGCTGTACATATATATTTGGCGGTAATGATAAATATGTCACTTTGCATGGCGTATGAGACAGCAGAAATGCATAAATACAGAAACACGCCAAGGAGCGATACATGTAAAAGGCTTGACAAGCGGGGGTAAAAAAAAGTGGGTGGGGGAAGTAGCAACACAGTACGGCTCACTTATGCGACAAGAACAACCACGGACTTACCGCCCTAATCCCAGTCTGAACCACAGGAATAAAAGTGACAGAATGGAATAATGGTCGTTAAGAACAACTACTGGATCCTTCAGCTCGTCATCATTACAGTTCCCTGATCAGATTTGTCCATTATACAGCAGCTACTTTCAGTCAGTCTCCGGCTGGTTGTTTCTTTACAGCCCTATTAATTTCACAATTTCTTTTTATTTTCTCCGCTTCTCTTTTTACTGTAGAGTCTACTTAATCTCCCACAAGAGCAGACGATAAGGTCATAAATGTCTGCTAATTAGTCGGGTGCGTGTCACATTTACTTAAACCATTGTTCTGACCTGACGTGATCGCTTTATCCTGGAAATGGTTAGGACAGTAAGGTGGCTTTATAAAGGACACTGCCGTCCGCGGAAACATTATAATGTTTGGGAACAGATGCTATGGGCCTGCTTGTGCGGTTTTAGAAAGAAATTGATACACGAAAGGATGTGTGGAGAAATGATTTGAGCCTAAATTAGCGATCATAATTGTAACATAAAATTGTTATATACGTGAATAAAATGTGTCCCAATATTTTTACATTTATTAATAAGAACTTGTCATGAATGAATGAAAGTGCAGATTAGAATATTTAAAATGGAATGACACAATCGCCAATGCATATTTGGTGGAAAGAACCCCGTTGCATGAGGGGTACGATGAAGATGTCGGCATTCGATAAGATACCCCGTGGAGCACAGAGACCTACAACAAATACACATCAAACTTTCCTTTATTGAGACATCAGGTCAAGATCTTTCCATGCCTGTTTTATACCCTTCACTATACATCTTATTCCCTACTCCGTGTTCTTTCGTTTGTTGTAGTTTTGTTTTCTTATTTTGGTGTGCTTTCTATTGCTCTAGGCTGTAACTTTAATAGAGGACCTTCTATCGTCTTGGATGACAGATGTGAATTGTTTACATTATTTGTTATATATTACTTTTCTGCTTGGCCATATCCGCCGCATGGAAGATGGTCGCATCCCTGAAGATATTTTCTACAGGCAACTAGCAGATGGCAAACATGTGATAAAGAAAATGAACATTGTATATGTTGTTCATATAATATAAATTTGTAAAGTGTGTATACTTCATTTTGAAAGACCCTGTGTAACAGCAACTGAATCTACTACATTCCCTCCCAGCGTCTTTCTACTTCACTTGAACTAACAAAGATTTTTTGTAAATATAAAAGGCAGTCCTACCGCAGATACTGCCGCAGGGGAGGGGAGTGTTAGAGACATCCCTATACTAGGTCCAGCATCGAGAACTGGGGTGACTAGCTCCCTTCCTCGCGGCCTGATTCTGCTGTATAAAATAAGTGAGATCAATAAAGCGTGTAACTCGTGAAGTATCTGGCAGTTTGTTACATCTGGCAAGATACTAGTGCTTTACCGGCCTGTCCTAAACTTGAAGGGAAGTAATCTTATGCAGAATAAAGAGACAGGAAGTTAAACCCATGCCATTCGAGTCGTAGTCTGATTTTTTTTTTTAAAGTGGTTTGAAACCTAGAACGATTATGTGTCAAGTTCCTGACTCTCAAAGTAACAAAGATTATGTGTCGAGTTCCTGACTCTCAAAGTAACAAAGATTATGCGTCAAGTTCCTGACTCTCAAAGAAACAAAAATTGTGTGTCAAGTTCCTGACTCTCAAAGTAACAAAGATTATGTGTCAAGTTCCTGACTCAAAGTAACAAAGATTATGTGTCAAGTTCCTGACTCAAAGTAACAAAGATTATGTGTCAAGTTCCTGACTCTCAAAGTAACAAAGATTATGTGTCAAGTTCCTGACTCTCAAAGTAACAAAGATTGTGTGTCAAGTTCCTGACTCTCAAAGTAACAAAGATTATGTGTCAAGTTCCTGACTTTCAAAATAACAAAGATTTGGCTTTTTTAAGACGACGTTCTGATCATTTAAGAATGATAACATACTTATTTTTACAAAACTTTGCGCCATTTCGCAGTTTGTTCCCCGTATTTAAAAAATGTGTAGTTCGGATAGAATGTTCACTTACGAGTTAAGAACAACTTGCTTGTACATGTTTGATTTTCCCAGGAAAGCTGAAGATAGGTCAAATACGTCAAGAATATTTGCTGATAATCTAGATCAGCGTTGTCCAACTGCAGTCCGCGGGCCACACTTGGCCTGCGTAAAATTTTTTTGTAGCCCACGCTCATACTAACAATTTTTTTAATTAAAATAAATGGTATAATTAATACATAGTTTAGACTCAAAACGTCCGGTGCAAAACAATGTTTTACTATCTGCAGTTAGCATCCGAAAGCTCGATTGACATTGATATCGAGACTCTGGTTATAGAAAATCCACAACCCTACCCTCCTGCCCCACCAAAACGTCCCATTAGGAGGTGATGCGTGATGCCATATGATGATGGATGGTATCCGCATGTCTGGTTTTGTGTAGTGTGCAGATGTGTTCAGTCAAAACAATGTTCATACAAAAATAACAGGGCAATCCACATAGGACGTCAGTAAACTCACGACGTATAAAGTCAATGATTCTTGAAACAGCCGTTGACGTTTTTCTTCATTATTTATTGTGGACGCCACAGTGACAAAATGGTTACGCGAATATGTAGGCACATCAAACAGTCATTATCACAGCAACATTCAATACAGCAATAGACGGTAGACAGCATTACAATGATGAGTCAGATGCATGTTATATTTCATAGTGCTGTAAATGTAGTCAGGTGAAAAACTCCATCCTTTTCTATAACAGCCAGGAGATAACCAGATGTATGAGATCAGTTCACTCTCCTTAATCTGACTTCAGCAAGACAGACACGTCTGCCGAAGTATAAATAATGTCCTCAAAAATATCCTCTAGATAACAAAGGTTTTTCAAACCTAGTTCAGGTAACCAAGTAGCAAGTAATAGTCCTTGGGACCTGCATCAACCGATGCAGCACAATACAGCGACATGTGAGCTAGGAAAACATCTCGTGACGACGACTTTCGAAGACAGGCTATGAGCCAGAAATATCCATTAAGAGGACTACACATCCCTGACAGAACAAAAAAATAGCGGAGATCCCCTCTTCAACGAGGCATCTCTTTCGCCATTCCAAATCGCTCACTCCACTAGTGGTGGGCGGAAACCGATCGACCAAGAAGCAAGACCAGTCATGCGCAGTCCGGCGCGAAAAATGACCACAGCTCAAAAACTCAACTGCATTCAATACCAACGCGAGAAGACAAATGCTTACCGAGAAAAGTAACTATAAATTTCAAGCAGTTGTTGCCCTTGCGTTATAAAATAGATATTGTAATAAAATGATGTTGCGAGAATTTATCACGCAACATATCACCACCTCCTCCCGATTAAAAAAAAAATGTGGAACATATTTTTTTTTTTAAATATCAAAGAGCATGCGATAAGCGGCTCAAAACGCACGAATTATGCGCTGATAATTAATTAAATTGCCTAACATGAGGCTAAATATAGAGTGTCTGGTGAGGATATACCTCAACAGAAAAATAAATATGTCTCAAAAAATATTCACATCGGGGAGGTGTCACCAACACACATCACGTTAGCATGTAAACACAATATACGTATGCAAGTTACCATAATCATCATTAAACAGCATACTCTAATATTGTCTTTAAAAATGGATGTACAAATCTGATAGGAAAATTTAAATAGTACATTATTTGACATGTAATGACATAAGTACATAGTAAAGTTAAACTACATGACGATCCAGGACATATGCTCTGGTATTCCGAGGGTAAGTACACAATCTAGAACTCGTCATGCTTGATACTAGTAAGGTAAGTCCTCAGCTCAACAATGACATTCTGAGAAAGTACAAGCAATATAATGCTAATTAATAACTAATATGCTTCATAAGGTACAATACATTATTAATAATTGTGGCTGTTTAGTAAACTAACGGCCCTTATATTAACTACTCAGTCCTCCTCTATCATCTTAAAAACGAACAGAAGAAGATGACAACAAAGCACGATAGTGTGTACATATAAAGTGAGTACAGATGTGCTAATCTATTGTAGTAATATAGGTGTGTTATGACTCTGTAATATATAGGAATATAGGACAGAAGTATTAGTTAGAGTCATGTGGGCATCTAGACAAAATGTCAGCCATCACATTATCCGCACCACGGATAGCTCGTACCGTGAAGTGAAAAGGTTGAAGAGCTATAGCATATCGAGTGGATCTCGAACTCT
The DNA here is from genome assembly GCA_024509875.1 of Oreohelix idahoensis. Taxonomy (NCBI): domain Eukaryota; kingdom Metazoa; phylum Mollusca; class Gastropoda; order Stylommatophora; family Oreohelicidae; genus Oreohelix; species Oreohelix idahoensis. The sequence goes on along the minus strand of JAMPIV010021596.1, from coordinate 94,661 downwards.
TCAAATTCTTAGTCTGAATAGCTGTAAGAGCTTTCTGATCAGTCTCTAGAATGAAATGTGCGCCCAGGAGGAATCTTTGTAGCTTTAGAATTGACCAAACCATCGCTAACAACTCACGGTCTAAAACCGAGTAGTTCCTCTCTGCCGCATTTAGTTTTCTAGAAATGTACATAACAGGATGCAGAGTATTTGCATATTCTTGCATCAGTGCTGCTCCAATCCCAGTGGATGAAGCATCACTTCGAAGAACAAAAGTCCTATCAAGAGTAGGTAATCTTAAGATGGGAGGAGAAGAAAATATATTCTTGATTTGGTCTAGTGAAGATTGGCATTCTCCAGACCAACGGACCAGATTAGGCGAACCTTTCTTCAACAATGTTGAGAGAGGTGCCATGATCGAAGATAAATTTGGAATAAATCTCCCATAAAATTGAATTAAACCTAAGAGACTCCTAACTTGTTTCTTCGTTTTAGGAACAGAGATGTTCAGTATTTTGGAAGTATTGTGGTCTTCTGTCTTCAAGAGACCATGACCAACACGATGACCCAGGAAAGAGATTTCACCAAAACCAACAAAAGCTTTAGAAGGTTTCGCTGTCAAATTATTCTCACGTAGAGTGGACAGTAAGTCATATAACCCTAAATAGTGATCTTCCCAGGTATCACTGAAGAGACAGATGTCATCTAAGTATGCGATGACATCCGAACGATGTGACAGAATTCGACGCATCATGCGAACGAAAGTTGCAGGGGCGTTCATGAGACCAAAAGGCATAACATTCCATTGAAATAGACCCCTAGGTGTAGAAAAAGCAGTAAGAGGTTTGGCATGCTCTGCTAAAGGCACTTGCCAATAACCTTTAGACAAGTCAAGTTTAGTGAAGAATCTAGAATTAGAAAGTCTAATCAGTAGATCTTCTAACAAAGGCATCGGTTCAGCATCGAACTTTGTGACCTGATTCAATTTGCGATAATCAACACAAATTCGTATGTTCTTATCCTTCTTCCGGACAATAACCATGGAAGAAGAATATGGTGAAGTCGATGGTTCAATTATATTTAATTGAATCATTTCATCCAATTCCTTTTCCACTTGCGACTGAAAGTGTATAGGAATAGGATACGGCCTAACCCTAATTGGATTATTGTCGGTAAGAATTATGTCATGTTCTATGACATCTGTGTGTCCAGGAATGTCAGTGAGAACATCCTGAAATGTTTGTAACATCGACGAGACTTGTCGATGTTCGTCACCAGAAAGATTAGGAGAAACAGAAACGTTTTTCCAAGATTCCGTGGAATGTAATGGAACCACTGGAAGGGGAAGATTGACATCAGAGAAGGTAGCTTCCTCATCCTGTATGACAGACAGGGATGAATAATGACCGTGAGGTGCAGGAGCATCATCCGTTGCCTGGAAAATAGGCAGCAAATAGTCCGGACGTTCGTGAAATTCCGAAAGCATGTTTATGTGGAAAGTTTTATGCTTTCCATCAATATCTACCACATAGTCAACATCGGAAATCCGAGAGACTATTGCATACGGACCTTTCCATGCAATAAGAAGTCTATTTTCCCTACTGGGGAGTAGGACGAATGCTTTGTCACCTGGACAAAGTTGTCGTAGACATCTATTCTTGTTAGCAAACTGTCTTGCCTTCTCTTTAGCAATTTCTGATGAAGCAGTTGCTAGCTTACATGCCTCAATGATCTTTTGTCTAAGAGCAATGACATACTCATATGAGGATTGAGTTTCATCGCTAATATCATCGGCAGTGATGAGATCGTGTAATAAAGACATAGGGCCGCGTGGACGCGCGCCAAAGACAAGTTCGAAGGGAGAAAATCCTGTGTGTTCATTAGGGACTTCTCTATAGGCAAAGAGAGCCGCGGGTAAAACCCTGTCCCAATCTTGAGGATGATCTTCAGTTATCTTACCAAGCAAAGTCTTGAGCGTTCTATTCAGACGCTCAACTAATCCATTAGACATAGGATGGTAGATACTACTGAGAGATCGTTCAATATGTAAGGTAGACATTACCTGTGACATAGTGTCAGATATGAGTTGAGTGCCATGGTCTGACAATATTTCTCTGGGGAACCCCAAGCGAGAAAATATCAACCAAAGAGCATCTGCGATATCTGTAGTAGATATGCTCTTAAGAGGAATAGCCTCTGGCCAACGTGTGCACATATCGACACATGTAAGGATAAACTGATGTCCTCTGGCCGACTTGACCTTAAAAGGGCCAATAATATCTATGGCCATTTTCTGAAACGGCCGAATAGGAATGTCAGCAGCCTGGATAGGCGCAGCATGTCGTGGTCCTCTAGATTTGACCTCCTGACATACCTTGCATGATCGGCAGTAAATACGAATGTCCTTATTGACAAAAGGCCAAAAGAAAGCCGCAAGGACTCTCGACTTCGTACGGGAAAAACCCATATGTCCAGCACATTGCGAGTCATGAGCATGTTGTAATATTTGCACTCTCATGCTCTTGGGAACAAGAATTTGCGAATGTGCCGACGTAGTCGAATCTTGTACCATACGTACAAGTACGCCGTTTCTCATTGCAATCCAAGATTTTCTATTTGTATCCTGATTCGGATCACCTTTCTTCGCAAGAATGAAGAATTTTTTTAAAGAAGGATCTTCTTCTTGCAATTTTATGAAAGAGTCACGAGTGATCACTAAGTGACTATCTTGGCTATCAACTTCATTATCACTATTCAGTGAAGTTTCGGGTGTTTGTAGAGCTTGTGCTCTTGTAACTACTGCATTTGTAGCTTGCATGTTATTATCTTCCCAAGCAGCAATCTGCTGTGGGGTACACTCCCTAACTCCGTGAATACGACCAATAATAAGGTCCGCAATAGGATTAGGTAAGAGACAAGCATGCACATCTCCAGTAAAGAAAGGAGTGGCAATGCGAATTACAGCAGTAGGATATTTTTCTAGAGTGCCGCCAAATGTGACACATTTAATAACCCTTCCTGTAGCACAAGATGGATCTACAAGCGATTGTCTAACACCAATAGTGGTGCATCCGGAATCGAAAAGTAGTGAGACCGGAGTATCATTAACAAGACCCTTATGTAGAATTAAAGAACCCCTCCCGTCATGCGCAACAGCAGCAGGAAGAGCGGGAAGTGGGTGACCACAACTCAAAGTAGTTATGGTACCCGGTTCGAATAAAGTACTGCATTGGGGGCATTTGTTTGCTCTCTCAAAGTCAAAAGCAGAACCAGTGACAGCGTCAAAGTTTTTATTATCAACAACATGATTACAGGCTCCCTCAGTTTCCTGTTGTACAGCATTAGCCTGCTGATATCTCTTTTTTTTGTGTTGAGATCTACCCCGACTATTATTACCTCTGAAGTTATCAGAGTTATTATTATCTCTGCAGTTATTATTGTCTCTATTGTAATTGTTATCCTGGTTCAAATTCCAGTTTCCACGATTACTATCATGTTCACATTGATGCGAACATCTATTTGTTTGGTTCTGAGGTCTTCGGCAGGAATAACCTCTATTACCATATCCTCTTTTGAAATGCCTATAATTATTAGGGTGATAGTAACGACCACTATCAGGTTGTCTCCAATTCTTCGAAGAAGAATCACCATGAAATTGGTTTCCATGATTTTGACAGAAATTACCGCTACTCTTTCTATCAAAATTTTGTTGGAATCTACGAGCAAAGTTTTGACCATACGGAGCTGCCGAAGCAACTGGTAAACCTTCTTTCACCTTAGAGTTACCCATGGTTATGTGTGGGTGTGCAGTTACGTATTGGCAACAGAAATCTTCCATTTCTTTTATTGTTTTAGGTTTACGTTCATGAAGGAAAGCAAGGAAAGACTCATTGACAGACGACATGACTTTGTCTCTAAGTATTAAGTCCATAAGTCCTTCATAAGTTTTTTCCGTCTTAGATAGTTCAACCCATCGTGAGAAAGTAATGCGTATTCTTGCAATAAACTCGGAGAATTCAACTCCATTTTCAGGTAACATGTTTTTAAATTGTAGACGATAGCCGTCTTCGTTAAGCTGATATTTCTTTAGCAAAGCGGCCCTGACAACCTCATAATTGTTCTTGTCAGGTTCATCCACCATATTTAATATACTTAGAGCTTTACCTGTCAGTATCCCTGATAACTGATAAACATATTTTGCTTTGTCTATGTTATGAGCTGTACATGCTTGTTCAAATCTGTCCAGATAGAACATTATGTCATCACTGGAAGGACTAAAAGTTGGCAACTTAATCTTAAAAGTATCATTATTAGCCTTACCAGAAGATGAACCCTTGTTTGAATCATTACCATTACTCATGTTCATCAATTTCAATTTTTCCAACTCTAAAGCTAAGACCTTTTCTTCATGTTCCATTTTTGCTTTCTCTTTCCTCTCATCAGACTCTCTCTGTAATCTTCTCTCCTCAGCCTGAGCCTCTATTTGAAGTCTTTCAGCTTCTTTCTCAAGTCTTTTATTCTCAGCTTCTTTTTCAAGTCTTTTATTCTCAGCTTCTTTTTCAAGTCTTTTATTCTCAGCTTCTTTTTCAAGTCTTTTATTCTCAGCTTCTATTTCAAGTCTTTTATTCCCAGCTTCTAGCTGGAGTTTTCTTTCCTCAGCTTCTGATTCCCTTTTTTGTTTTTCCATTTCCATTTGGAATCTTTTTTCATCCACCTGCATCTGCAGTTTCTTTTGTTCAGCTTCCATATGCAGTTTCTTTTGTTCAGCTTCCATTGCTTTATCATATCGAGCAGTTGCAAATTCTTCTAACTTATCACCAGTCTTCCCAAGCAATTTACCCTGCTCAATAAAGTGCTCAAATGTAGACATGTTGTCTAACATATGAGTCCAAAACCTGAAATAATTAACTAATTTATTTCAAACCTAAGTGTAACAAGTCTTAATTAAGCACTTGTATATTCACATCACCTTATATTATCCCAGTCTCTGTGGGAAACAAGTCTCCAATCAAAGAACTTGTATATGAAATATCACCAATCAATTCTTGATCATAAGTGCACTTCTCATTCAATAGTGCACGACACTATTCATCATTCATTTATCATCAGTGTAGTAGTAACAGTGCATTAGCATAGCCCATTAACTAATTACTATAACTGTAAACAATGACTATGTAAACACATGCAGAATGTAAACATTGAAAATGTAAACAATGCAAACAATGTAAACAATAACAATGTAAACAATAACAAAGATCAGCAACAATACAAAAACGTTCGCAGAAATCAACTAAAAATAAAGCAGAAATTAATGAAATATCACAAAAAATGTGACGATATCTACGATAGAATTAAACAAAATACATGACACCACAGTGTATAAACAAAAATGTTGTATGAAACTAAATTATAGACAAGAGTAGGCTAACAAATACAAACAAATCAAAACAAAACTAAAGAATGCGAAATAATAACGAAAACAATATTAAAACATGTCATCACAGCTAACATAAATAGCAACAGAAGTCGCTTAGCAAATTCCAGTATCGGAAATTTGCAAACCCTACAGAAAACGCTCACAATAGACGACCTCTATGACGTGGCATAATCTAACGGAGACACCACCCAACCGAGAACCCGCTGAAATATAAACATATAAATATACAAATAACATATAGACATATAACATATAGAATGAGATGATACACAGAAGACTCAGCAGAAGTATAAGGGCACAGTTTACATACAAACAGGCCACTTAACTTATAGGCTTCCAATCGTCGAACAGCAGAAAAAACGGATGTCAATCAACGTCCTAAAGAGCGAAGCTCCAACGATGATGGCACATCTGAACTGCTTCCACTGCTAACACGATGGTACAAGAGCTTCTGAAATACTGTGTGTTGAGTTGTTTCGGCACTTGACCTTCTAATCCAAAAGTAAGTTGATGGAAATCGGTACTTGGCCTTCTTCAGAAAACAACCCGTTTCAACCGGCACTTGACCTTCTCAAAAAAACGACAGCACTGGAACCTTGACAGCAGCAACTTGCTTGACTTGCGTAAAAGATAACAGCAGTCCGAGTTATCCGGCAACATGTAACAACGCCGGGTACTGTCAAATTCTTGTTTCCGTCAAAAAATTGAAATTTTGACTTTTACCGGGCAACGCCGAGTACTTTGAAAATTTTGAAGATGTTGGCTGTCTTGAAGAATGTTAATTTCTTGAAGGATGTTGATGAATTCTTGTTGAAAATGAAGTGGGTAAGGGACCCCGTGTTTGCTGGTACCAGAATCAAACCAGCTTATGGCCACCAAATGATGCGTGATGCCATATGATGATGGATGGTATCCGCATGTCTGGTTTTGTGTAGTGTGCAGATGTGTTCAGTCAAAACAATGTTCATACAAAAATAACAGGGCAATCCACATAGGACGTCAGTAAACTCACGACGTATAAAGTCAATGATTCTTGAAACAGCCGTTGACGTTTTTCTTCATTATTTATTGTGGACGCCACAGTGACAAAATGGTTACGCGAATATGTAGGCACATCAAACAGTCATTATCACAGCAACATTCAATACAGCAATAGACGGTAGACAGCATTACAATGATGAGTCAGATGCATGTTATATTTCATAGTGCTGTAAATGTAGTCAGGTGAAAAACTCCATCCTTTTCTATAACAGCCAGGAGATAACCAGATGTATGAGATCAGTTCACTCTCCTTAATCTGACTTCAGCAAGACAGACACGTCTGCCGAAGTATAAATAATGTCCTCAAAAATATCCTCTAGATAACAAAGGTTTTTCAAACCTAGTTCAGGTAACCAAGTAGCAAGTAATAGTCCTTGGGACCTGCATCAACCGATGCAGCACAATACAGCGACATGTGAGCTAGGAAAACATCTCGTGACGACGACTTTCGAAGACAGGCTATGAGCCAGAAATCGTTCACGACCAAAAATCGATAGAGTTAATGAAAATGTTAATTTACCTTGCTTTCATGAAATACACAGAAATATCACGCCTCCCGACATGTGGGAAACACTAGAGGTATTATCTCGAATAAACGAAATATCCATTAAGAGGACTACACATCCCTGACAGAACAAAAAAATAGCGGAGATCCCCTCTTCAACGAGGCATCTCTTTCGCCATTCCAAATCGCTCACTCCACTAGTGGTGGGCGGAAACCGATCGACCAAGAAGCAAGACCAGTCATGCGCAGTCCGGCGCGAAAAATGACCACAGCTCAAAAACTCAACTGCATTCAATACCAACGCGAGAAGACAAATGCTTACCGAGAAAAGTAACTATAAATTTCAAGCAGTTGTTGCCCTTGCGTTATAAAATAGATATTGTAATAAAATGATGTTGCGAGAATTATCACGCAACAGGAGGTAAGAATAAAACTAAAATTATTTCGATAGAAATTCAAAGCTCATTGTAATTTTTATTGTATTTTATTTTTGATATCACACTCTTCGATTTTCATCCATTTTTCAGTGAAATTTTATTTTAAATACTTTTTTTTAATCATGAATGGCCCGCGGACTTTAAATGTTTGGGTTATGTGGCCCTTGGGATAGAATAAGTTGGACCACCCTGATCTAGATCAATGGTGGGTAACCCAAGAGTTTTTTGGGATCTACTTAAGAAATACTAGAGCTCTGTAAAGATCTACCATATATATATATATATATATATATATATATATATATATATATATATATATATATATATATATATATATATATATATATATATATATATATATATATCGGTGTGTGTGATTTTACGGGGTGATGAAACGTACAAAGAAAATATCGTGTTCCTATCTCATACAGTTCCCGAATATATTTTAGCGGCCAGCTCGCGAGTTTCATTGGGAATGTGGAAAAAGTGCCTTTGATCCGGGGACACCGCAATTTTAAATGTCGGCGGGAGGAGTCTTGTCCGAAGTGTCCCTAGTTTAAAACTTGTTTTTTTCTCTGCAGTCGTCTAAAGATCTACCAAATCATCCATTTGGATCTCCCGGTAGATATCGATCGCCTGGTTACCGACCCCTGATCTATATCAATGGTGGGCATCCCAGGAGATGTGGAGTTCTACTTTAGAACAACTGAGCTGTCAAAAGATCTACCGTGATAAAATCGTATCTGTTTTCAGGTTTCTTAGTATTTAGAATCTGGAATAAGTGCAGCCTTATTGTAACTATTATCTCTTTGGCACGATCTGCTTCCTACAATTCCATCAACAGAGCGGTGGGAAATTCAATCTAAATAATATTTTACCAAAAGTTAACTTTACTACAAACAAAAGATCGCTTCCTATCTTATAGAATTCACGAATAAAGTGAATTGTAGTAAACTAGTTAGCGGGTTTTCTTTGGGAATGTTGTGAAAGTACCTTTAAACATGGAGATAATGTACTTTTAAGTGCCGGAATGAAAGTGCTAGTCCGCAATTTAGCTAGGCGAAAATCTCTTTTTTTCCTTCCGACACCTAGAGATCTACCTAAATACCCATGTGATCTACCGGTAGATCAAGATTTACCGGTGGCCGTCCCGTGATCAGAGTAATGAAAGAAGACACTAGCGGTATATAAGATACACATTAAGACAACCGGTTGGTATTGTGGTTGTTGTTTAAATATGGCTCATGAGCGTCTCGCTCTTTTGCAGCCAATACCAAGTTGAAGACTCCTTGGTGTTATCTGCACTGTAGATCTAGGCTTTTCCTGTGGCTTTTCTGATATTCCCGAAACGTGCTGATTTGAAGAGTGTGGATGATTTCAAGTCAATGAGGTCGTAATTTGATTGACAGTCATAGGTTCACTTTCCATTTTAGTATACTGAAGCATTGTGCTCAGCTGGTCGTCATTTAAGGATGACTCCAGATATGCATTAAACTTTAAAGGTAGGCCCTGTCCCGGAACCCCGGGGTAAGAGAAGCAGAGGGAGATAACAAACGTTTTGGGAACCGAACTAGAACCACGCATGACAGGGGTCAAGTAGACATGGAAAGACCTTAAAGAATGGTTCAGGATAAAATGGCTTGGCTTGTATTTTGTGTGTGTGTGTGTGTTAAGACCCTGTACTCCACGGGGAACTGAAAAGTATTACAATGACGACGACGATGAAGATGATGATGAATATAGATTATCATTTTTACATCCAGAGATCACAAGCCGGTGACCTAGCTTTAGCTATCCTCCCGAAAGGTTTCTGGGGTGGTATCTGAAGTGACAATGAAAGAATAGGTCGTCTGCTCTAGTAGACATAGTTGTCTTAGATGTTTGTATCTGTCTCATGTGTGTTGAGTGTAGCTTTGGCCATTCCTATTCTCTTCTTGATTTCTGTTTCACATCTATTATTCCTATTGTGCTATGTATTTAGGTTGAAGTAACAAGAAGAGACATGGTCCGCAACCAGACGATATATCAAGGCCTAAAAGTCCAACCCCTGCAGACCCAAGTAGAACAGTCCCAACTAAGATGGTTTGGCCATGTCTTCAGAATGGGAGAAGATCGGCTACCACGACAAGCATGGGAAACTAACAGCCAGGGATCCAGACCTCCAGGACGACCCAAAGTCCGCTGGGAGGACAACATTAGACAATCTTTGAAGGACCGAGGACTAGAATGGAACCAAGCCAGGAGGAAGACAGCTGATAGAATAGTATGGCGCTCTCTCTTACAAACCTCTACACCTCACGGTAGAAGGTGAACGAATAAGTAAGCAGTAGTGCTATGTATTTGTAAATACAGTTTATTGTTCAATTAAATTGAATCGTAGACTTCAAAGTGAAGCGAGGCAATGAGGCAAATAACTATACGCTTAATATAGTTGTGCCATAAGTGTCACTGTTGCCTGGTAATGACAAGGCCGAATACGCAGTGTCAAAGGGGTCATTAACACAAAGGGAGTGATTACCCTTTGTTGCACTCTTTGATTTTATTATTATTATTATTTTGATCACACCTAAATGTATAATTATCAAACATGCAGAAACAAAAAAACTAGACGATCTGCATCTTGCCGATGGCACTGCTCTTCTATCCCACATCTGGAAACAAATGTAACTAGAATATTGGAGGGAAGGTCACAACAACTGAGTCTCTATTTTTAAAAAAAACGTAAAAGAAACAAACATCATGAAACAAAACGAGGCCACGGTGGAGTAAGGAGACAAATGACAGCCAGAATTCGCTTAGAGAAACCAGGAATGTGGAGTCGAAGTCGGGAGTCTTGAATTGGATCGTTTTTAAATGGAGGTGGGTCGGTTAATAAATGTCCAGACTTTGACTCCATATTTTATGCCATATGACTAGTAACAAACTGTAGTCGGAGTCGGGAGTGGGAGTCGCACTTCGAAAATTTAAGGAGTCGGAACATGTATTGGTCGACTCCAAAATCCTGGGAGAAACACAACTACAAGTTGTGCAATCATGCATGCCTTTTACCAGCAACACCGGCAGAAAAATGGAAGATCTGTGCTATCAAGATAAAAATACCGTACAGCAGGCAAGAGGGGCTTCTCTGCCTTGAGAAATACATTGAAATCACAATAAATCAAGCCTAATATAAAAATAATAATTTTCAACTCAAGTGACTTCACACTCAGACAGCTGAGTGAAAAGGCCCTTGAGTATAAAGGGGAGATGCACCTTGGTTTCTTGGATCTGGAAAAGGCATTTGACAAGATCACCTGGTGCAAACTTTGGGACTGCTTGGCAAGGAAGAACATTCCTGCACCTCTGATAAGCGCTATACATAGCTTCTACAAGTCTTGCAGAAATTATGTGAGGACTGCAAACCATACGTCAGAAGAGTTCAGCACCACCACTGGTATAAGACAGTGTGATATCCTGTCACCATATTTGTTTATACTCCTTGTCGTGTGGTGAGTCACTGGGGCAACTACGACAGTAGTTTTTGCCAGGAATAGTCTATGAGATATTAGATATAAGGTCTCTAGAAATTGGCTCGTTAAGAAAGAAAAAAAGACCTATTCGAGATAGGGACAAGAAGACAGGAATGCGAATGCTTTCCACTAGCCAGTGTTTTCTAATAAATTATGGAAAGAGTTCTGTTTCCCCACGACCTTAGCTTCTGCCCTTAGATCCCGTAAAGAAAAAGCCCCCAACCTCATCTGAGTAGAGAAAGGTTCCTATAGGTGAATATGTAACACCGACAGCACGAGTGATACATTAACAAACTCTTGATAATGATCAACTGATCGTTGGGTTTATTAATGAAATATCCACACATATAGGGTTAGTAATGGTTAGAACGTGATGATGGTGAAAGACGATTCACACAAAACACACAGATGAGATAATAAAATTACAGTTAATTAAGTAATAGTTAATTAAGGATGAACTGGTGTAGAGTGAAATGATGATGTGATATGATACGTGTTACCAAAATGGTGAGTACTCTACACAGTCCATGTGTCTCTAAATGCTTCTCCTAGATATGAGGATTCACATGTATGCATAAAATGTCCCAAGTTGTTATACGTTATGTCGAATGGGGTATCTCTAAGTCGAGGACGTTCTGATGAATACTGTTGTCGTACGGAGAACGCTGACGAGATATTTATGTATATTCCTTCACTGTTTGAGTATATCTCTGTAGTGTGGATCAACAGTTAATAGTTGTCATATGAACAAAAGGTCTGTGGTCTAATCTCCCGACGGTACTGGTCAGACTGGATATCTTCACGAAATGTTAGTGCTATGTAGACTCATAATCTTGCGTATGTAGTCGTGATTCATATACTTTCGAGTCTGCTTCATAAAATGCGCTTAAGAGTGTGTTGCACGTGGTATAAATATGCGATTCCTCTTTTGAGCTCTTTTGCTTGACTTCAGATAATAATGATCTTTCGAGTGATTAGAGTTTATGATGACTCTGTATTGAACTTGTGATAACGATGTATTGAACTTGTGATAACTCTGTATTGAACTTGTGAGCAAGCAGTATATGGTGACGAAAAATGCTGCGTCCACCTTATGACTTGTGGGTGAGACAATATTCCTTTTAAATTGAGGAATGAAAGATGTCCTATGGCGAATTCTGCTAGCCAAATGTCCGTTTTTGATAACTTATTTCTGGTTAGACGTCAGACACGTGGCGTGTAGACTCAGACTTCTGATGAACTGAAGACACACAAAAGTCTTCGTAAGTTTTTCACATTTAACATCACTGGTTGACTTTCATTTAAACTACTGCTCATTATTCATCTCCCTCTCTCTGAGTTCAATTCTAATGATGTTAAATATCTTGTGCATGAGAGTGTGTGCATATGGGAGACTGTGATGATGATAAAGGTGAAATATGAACTATTAATTACCTTCTATCATCCTATCATCTTCTATGAAAATCTTCTGATTTTATTAATCAGTTATGCCAAGAATTATTTGAAACTTTATCTTCCGCACATTTTAGCTGTGAGGTTAAAATAAACAAAATTAAGAAAATGTATTAATAAGTATAAGATCTACTAACCTTCTTTTCCCTTCGCAAAATCCTTTAAGAACACAATTAATCACGGAACTGAATTATCATCCACTCTGAATAAACACGTGTATTAGGCTATGCGTTTTTGGGTTTGATCTCTTCCTCACAAGGTAAAAACCTGGACTGCCTCACTCTAGTAGATTATGCGGTATTATATATTTCTGGAAGTCACCCTGCCCAAGCTGGGCTTCCAATGTGGTCAACCCACGCTTGTCTGAACCGCGGCCACGTTTTCTCCTGGCCAATCTGGGCGTCCAATGTGGTGTCACAGAAATTACAGTTTGATTAGGATGACCATATGTGTTTTTACCAGATTTATCACGATACAATGTGGGCTTCAAATGATAATGTCAGGCATGTGGACTCAATCAAAGGACTTTATTTCCCCCGATGAAAGAACAAATGTGGTTCTCTAGATACCGGTCGCGAGTAATCACAACAATGAAATAGCAAATGTGGATCGCAAATATGAGATGAGAGAGCAAATGTCGGAGAAAATACAGTATGAAGAATGTAGGAAAAGATGGAGCAATAAGGCCTTTGCGCTCGTTTATCACACTCCTCACGGATGATGGCATCAAAACATGTAAGGAGAGGACAAGAAAATATTCAGCGGGGTACTGGAACATGAGTCAGGTTTGTATTTCAGAGCTGACATTTTCCGATGATGTTGCCCTGATTGCTAAATCAGAGGCACATCTTCAATCCAACCGGCAAGTCTGGAAGAAAGAGCTGGAGAAAAGAGGGATGGTCATCAGCAGCTCCAAACAAAAAAACCATGGTGATATCACAAGAAGGAAGAAGGCATCATATTACGCTAGGAGAACAGGTCCTGGAGCAGGTCAACTACTTTAAATACCTCGGAGCTGTCATAGACTGGAAGGGAGGCATCAAAGAAGATATGGTTACCCGAAGAGCAGCAGTTGGGGGACTTTTTCAGGCCATAAATCGAGGATTGCTCAGCAAAAGAGAAGTTAGCAAGAAAACGAAGATGGTTTTATACCGCTCCACCTATGTCCCAGTCTTGACGTATGGATGCAAGTCATGAGTAGTGACTACAACCCACAAAAGCCAGATCCAAACCTCAGAAATGAAGTATCTGAGAAAAGTGGTTGAAGTAACAAGAAGAGACATGGTCCGCAACCAGACGATTCGTCAAGGACTAAAAGCCCAACCCCTGCAGGCCCAAGTAGAACAGTCCCGACTAAGATGATCTGGCCATGTCTGTAGAATGGGAGAAGATCGGCTGCCACGGCAGGTATGGGAGGCTAAGAGCAAGGGATTCAGACCTCCAGGACTACCCAGAGTCCGCTGAGAGGACAACATTATACAATCTCTGAAGGACCGAGAACTAGAATGGAGCCAGGCCTGGAGGAAGGCAGCCGATAGAATAGTATGGCGCGCTCTCTTCCAAACCTCTACACCTCATAGTAGAGAGGAACGACTAAGTAAGTAACTCAAGTGTCACGGCAATCCAACTGTGTAGCACTGAAGCACGCAGAAGAACAAAAATGTCAACTAATAAGTTACAGACTTTCATTTGGGAATAGAAGTATTACAATGGTATCACGTGATCACCACTTTGGAAATTATGATAGTACCAGGCAAATACCAATGGAGCGTGAAGTGAGGAAATGATGTTGCCGAAGAATGGGACTGTAATAGACTTTTGGACTGAAAGGACGACATGTGGGAAACGGAGATAAAATAAGTTTGCAGTATATCTAAGAATGAGTGTGTAAAATTGTGATCGTTATGCAGTTGAATTTGTGTAATAGTGTTCTGGCAACATCGTCATGAAAACCAAATTTCTACAGAAACTACCATTGCAGGAACGCATGAATGCTTTGGTACAGGATTTCTATAAGGTAGTGGTCAGCAAATAAGTTTGACCTCCATGTTAAAAACTTGCGTGCGTTGCTGTTATACCGTCTTACAAGGGCGACCTGTTATGATAAACAACAACAAAAAACTAACGAAAAACCAAGTTATTTTATTTATAAACATGTCATATAGAGTAAAACTGGATCTAGTTCTTATCATAGCTAGTTTAATGGCTAAATTGCCTCTTGTTACTAGCGATCATTATCTCAAGAAAACCAGAAAATACCTCTACCTGGGTAATTTATCTTTAGTTGCTGAATACTGCTATTAGGGAGCCAGTTGTAGTAGTGGCTCCATGCTCCGTATGAGCCAGAAGGGAAGTGAATGACGAGTTATATATTTCTTTATTTATTTTTTTTTTGTCATCTAAATACAAACAGTCTGTTAACTTAACGTGAGACAACAAGTGGAACTACAAATAGCTGACACTTTTGAATGAAGAATTGAAAGGAGAATTTCTTTGATGAACAAGCTCAGTTTCTGAAGAAGACATTGGGGCTTGAGTTATCGTGGCAGTAGCAAAATGTTAAGTGGCAGTGTAAAATGATTTGGCACTTCAGGCATCTAATGGTCGGGCAATGATACTATGACAACAATAAACAAAGACGTTCAACTCGCGGTGCCACGTGGCATGACTTGAAATATCATGTGACACATCGACTGCACTCTAAGGATCGACAAGTAAGGTTCAAACTCCAAATCATTGTAGAGAGAGTGTGACACTAGCAGTTTCCGCCCTCCTGTTTTTTCTTAAAGTGTGCCTCAAATTATAGAGATGACAAAAATCTGTCTAGGACGTATATCTCCATCGATTGTCGATTTTCTTTGACAAGGACAACGTCGTTATTGGCTTACAGATCGTCAACTTGTCAACACAACGTGATAGCTTACGACACAATTATCGATTTGAGGGAAGAACATTCATTACAGGGTCAATGCTGGCAAAGACAATGTAAGCGCCCGAGAGAAATAAGCAGTAAAGATAATAATTGTGTTTTCAGTAACAGATTTCACGTTCTGTCTGTGTGCTTTTTCTTTTCAATCGAATAAAATTTCCTCAATGAAAGGCAACAGATGAAAAATGGAAAGAAAGAAATGCAGACAGACAGACAGAACTGAAGAAGAAAGACAGACGTACAGAAAGGAACAAACAAACAAAGGCAGACAGACAAGGAAGACCGACATATATGAAAGACAGACAGACAGACAGACAGACAGACAGACAGACAGACAGACAGACAGACAGACAGACAGACAGATAGATAGATAGATAGATAGATAGATAGATAGATAGATAGATAGATAGATAGATAGATAGATAGATAGATAGATAGATAGATAGATAGATAGATAGATAGATAGATAGATAGATAGATAGAAGATAGATAGATAGATAGATAGATAGATAGATAGATAGATAGATAGATAGATAGATAGATAGATAGATAGATAGATAGATAGATAGAAAGATAGAAAGAAAGAAAGAAAGAAAGAAAGAAAAAAAGAAAGAAAGAAAGAAAGAAAGAAAGAAAGAAAGAAAGAAAGAAAGAAAGAAAGAAAGAAAGAAAGAAAGAAAGAAAGAAAGAACTGTTAGAAAGAAAGAAAGAAAGAAAGAAAGAAAGAAAAAAGAAAGAAAGAAAGAAAGAAAGAACAGTTAGAAAGAAAGAAAGAAAGAAAGAACAGTTAGAAAGAAAGAAAGAAAGAAAGAAAGAAAGAAAGAAAGAACAGTTAGAAAGAAAGAAAGAAAGAAAGAAAGAACAGTTAGAAAGAAAGAAAGAAAGAAAGAAAGAAAGAAAGAAAGAAAGAAAGAAAGAAAGAAAGAAAGAAAGAAAGAAAGAAAGAAAGAAAGAAAGAAAGAAAGAAAGAACAGTTAGAAAGAAAGAAAGAAAGAAAGAAAGAAAGAAAGAAAGAAAGAAAGAAAGAAAGAAAGAAAGAAAGAACAGTTAGAAAGAAAGAAAGAAAGAAAGAAAGAACAGTTAGAAAGAAAGAAAGAAAGAAAGAAAGAAAGAAAGAAAGAAAGAAAGAAAGAAAGAACAGTTAGAAAGAAAGAAAGAAAGAAAGAACAGTTAGAAAGAAAGAAAGAAAGAAAGAAAGAAAGAACAGTTAGAAAGAAAGAAAGAAAGAAAGAAAGAAAGAAAGAACAGTTAGAAAGAAAGAACAGTTAGAAAGAAAGAAAGAAAGAACAGTTAGAAAGAAAGAAAGAAAGAAAGAAAGAACAGTTAGAAAGAAAGAAAGAAAGAAAGAAAGAACAGTTAGAAAGAAAGAAAGAACAGTTAGAAAGAAAGAAAGAAAGAAAGAACAGTTAGAAAGAAAGAAAGAAGAGAAAGAAAGAAAGAAAGAACAGTTAGAAAGAAATAAAGAAATAAAGAAAGAAAGAACAGTTAGAAAGAAAGAAAGAAAGAAAGAAAGAAAGAAAGAAAGAACAGTTAGAAAGAAAGAAAGAAAGAAAGAAAGAAAGAAAGAAAGAACAGTTAGAAAGAAAGAAAGAAAGAAAGAAAGAAAGAAAGAAAGAAAGAAAGAAAGAAAGAAAGAAAGAACAGTTAGAAAGAAAGAAAGAAAGAAAGAAAGAACAGTTAGAAAGAAAGAAAGAAAGAAAGAAAGAAAGAACAGTTAGAAAGAAAGAAAGAAAGAAAGAAAGAAAGAAAGAAAGAAAGAAAGAAAGAAACAAGAAAGAAAGAAAGAAAGAAAGAAAGAAAGAAAGAAAGAAAGAAAGAAAGAAAGAAAGAAAGAAAGAAAGAAAGAAAGAGAGAAAGAAAGAAAGAAAGAAAGAAAGAAAGAAAGAAAGAAAGAAAGAGAGAAAGAAAGAAAGAAAGAAAGAAAGAAAGAAAGAAAGAAAGAAAGAAAGAAAGAAAGAAAGAAAGAAAGAAAGAAAGAAAGAAAGAAAGAAAGAAAGAAAGAAAGAAAGAAAGAACAGTTAGAAAGAACAGTTAGAAAGAAAGAACAGTTAGAAAGAAAGAAAGAAAGAAAGAAAGAAAGAAAGAAAGAACAGTTAGAAAGAAAGAAAGAAAGAAAGAAAGAAAGAAAGAAAGAAAGAAAGAAAGAAAGAATGAAAGAAAGAAAGAAAGAAAGAAAGAAAGAAAGAAAGAAAGAAAGAAAGAAAGAAAGAAAGAAAGAAAGAAAGAAAGAAAGAAAGAAAGAAAGAAAGAAAGAAAGAAAGAAAGAAAGAAAGAAAGAAAGAAAGAAAGAAAGAAAGAAATAATTATTTTTATGCTTACAAAGTGTGATGGAAACTTGTGTACATAATAACTATTCTCTCCCTACAAGTTATATCTTGCGCGTGTTTGATGTGTCAGGTTCTCGTATATTTAGAACTGTTTATTGTTTTCATACAATAAATCATAAGATAACAGTTCCTACTTGGTCCAGATCTGTGTTGGGAGACTAATAGCGAACTTAGACAAGAACAGAGGGAGGAAACCCGTAGCGTGTCAAGTACTCAAACTCCCAACTGTAGCAAATGTAATTTTTGCTGGGGAGGTTAAGATGTTATACCTAACAAGAAAGATAGTTGTGTCTGTGGTAACTGTGTGAGGTCAAGCACATGTAGGTCCCTGACTATAAAAGGAATGATGATGATGATGATATATTTGATCAGGGAACCTAACGCTACCTCCCTAGATCTCACACAGTCCGTATTTTGATTCTAGTGGCTGGTGTATGATGTCTCTAGTGTCTAGGGGTGAAATGAAGATGATGGTACATCAACACAATACACTTTAACTCACTATTTAAAAAAATGAATAAGACGGTGGTTAAAGTTTTCTTTTAAAATTTGAATGTTTTTTTCTTTATACAATTTAATCTGCCTGTCCCGCCAACTTCTTTTGGACAGGTCTTTGAAAATGAGGAAATATATTTACATATAATGCTTTAACTAAAAATATGGACTATTGGTCCTATGAATATATGTTAATATAGAGTTCCTGTAGGTGTATTCACAGACTAAAACTTTAATAGTTGCTAGTGATTGTCATTTGTTATGAGGAGCTGTTGTTTTTATCAAACCCCATATAATTCAATGTTATTTTGATAGGAACTAGTTTCTTAGGATGAAATGTCAGATGTCCCAGCTGATAACTTGTCACCTGGGATTCTTGATCGGTCGAATATAAGTCAGTATATCAATGTAGAGACAATGTAGATCAGCACCCACACGTAAGCTCTTTGGGCTATCAGCTGACAGCTTAAACTTTATAATGGAGACTTTACACCCACTCATCAGGTTTCCTGTCACCGGATGGTAACTGGAAATAAAAACTCTGCAATAAAAAAGACACTCTGGCCTTTTCAACCTGATCACAACTTCTTATCCCTATATATATACATGACGATATGGGGTCAGCCTCTTGTGCATTCATGTGCATCAGCCCCTAATTTATGACTCACACCCTTCTGTGACCACACCACAGGTCCCTATGGCAGATACGCCACTGTACTTTTACATAGTTTGCTTCAATGCAATAACGTGGAGTAACCACATCTCCTTTTATATGATTTTTTTCTCTTCTTTTCAAACTTATAAACGCTCTAGGCATGTTGAAAAGTGTTCATAGAACACAGAGGCTTCCTAACATTTCCAATACAAAATATTAATACAAAATCATAATAATATGCAACAGTCAAATACAGTTCAATGTGAGGACTCAATAATGTTTGCTTCCGGCATGTCCTTTACTTTTCCACAGCAGTATCTGACTTTTTCAGTTTTAATCAAGCATGTAAATACATAAAGCATTCTTACCACTAGTTCAAAGAAATATGTCACAAATAACGTTGACTGGCAAAGAATATGGCCTCAGTTTTGCTCTGCCCCGTCCAGATAGTGAATTAGTATTTAATTTTACAAGTTATCACATCTGATCTCAACGTAGTTGTTTGAATAAAATTTTCTAGTCAAATGGCCACGAGACCACTATGCCTCTTGCCAATATCTATTAGAGCCGATCAATGAAAGCAGGCACTACTAAATAATTTTGAATTTAGTTTGAAAAAACATCACAATTCCAAACAAACTATGTGCCTCGTAGTCCATTGGTCGGTCTGCGTTAGTTATGCCAATAGAAAAAGATGTTTCGTTTTAGTTACATTTTTCCTATCTCTCCCCTTTTACTCTTACACTCTTATACCAACCAATAGAATTTGAATTACTACACTGCCTCTTTTTTTTTTAACTAGCGTCCCCAATAACGTTATGTGTAACGAGCAAGAACAACAGTCTGTCCGGTCAAGCGTTCGTAGACATTTAGTATTTTCTCAATAACTTGGCTAATACTTGGACTACCATATTTGTTTTAAACATATTTTTGCTCAGGGGACACTAAGCTATACTGCCATATGATTTTTATGGTCACTTTCAGTATGGTTTAGATTTTCAATTTTGTCACTGTCAATCGTCAAATATAAATTTTACACAAGTCGGCCATCTTTCCCCCCTGTCTCTAACATTTTCCTCACTATTCAAATAAACCAACCAGTTTGAGTGACGTCAGAATATTACCGCTAGGAGGAACTGAAAAATTGTCTGTGTGTTTGCCTCTGCTGGCTTTGCCCACAGCGTGTATATAATATTAAAGAGACCGCGTGCAGAGCGAAGAGGGGTTTTTCAAAACTTTGGTAGTGCTTTGCGTTAATTATTACAATCGTCTCGTTCTTACTACTGAGAAATGTCCGAATTATTACAAATGTTAGTGTTAAAGTTAACATTTTACGTTAATTCAAACGCCAGTTTGGTCTCACAGTTCTGGCAAGTCGTTAATTACAAGCTTTTCCCCCGTTTCGTGCAGCAGATCGGCGAGATGTTAAAAGGTTTATTGTAGGTTTTCGAAACCGAAACTAAAGCGTGTTTGATTTTTACGGCGGGTCATTTTCTTAGCATTCCCACTGCACAAAAGGCATCGCCCTACTGGCGTTGAAGATGAAACCAGTCAGACACCTGAGGGCTGGTGTATTTATTCATCATAGTACTAAAATCTTACTGAAATAAGCGATTATCTCACAGATTTCGCTACACCAACTCCACTCGGCAACATCGAATCCTCACCAGATCTAGTTTAGTTTTGAGCTCACGATTGCCAGCACCTTGACCAGAAGTTGTGGACAAACTCTGGCGCTAATCTGGCCAGAGGAATAGACTGACCTCTTTCTTGCTGGCAAACAAGTGTTGCCCAGAGGAGTCGCGCGTTAAAATACCTGTTGTACCCTATGTTTTTCTGTTCTTTTCTTTTGTCATTTGTGATAGTATGCCTTTCCAGTCGCGATAATTTTTTCTAAACATCTTTAAGCACTTTTAGATATACTTATGTTATTTGTTTCACAGTCTTTCACATATACTTGATTGTTACCACTCCTTCCTAGACTTATGTGTTACCACTCATTCACATACTTGATTGTTACCACTCATCCCTAGACTTGATTGTTACCACTCATCCCTAGACTTAATTGTTACAACTCATTCACATAATTGGTTGTTACCACTCATCCCTAGACTTAATTGTTACAACTCATTCACATACTTGATTGTTACTACTCATTCCTAGACTTATTTGTTACTACTCTTTCACATAATTGATTGCTACCACTCATTCACAGACTCAGTTGTTACAACTCATTCACAGACTCAGTTGTTGCCACTCATTCACAGCCTCAATTCCTACCACTCATTCACAGACTCAATTCCTACCATTCATTCACAGACTCAATTCCTACCACTTATTCACAGGCTCAGTTGTTACAACTCATTCACATACTTAATTGTTACCACTCATTCACAGACTCAATTCCTACCACTCATTCACAGACTCGATGGTTACTACTCCTTCATAGACTTTATTGTTACTACTTATTCATAGACTCAGCATTCATTCAAACAATTCTTTCCCAGTCACAAGCTGTACCATTCATTCACAGTCTCTTGTTGTACCATTGCAGACTCGTGTGGCGCCATTCTTTCAAGTCTCATGTGGCACTATTCGTTCACAGTCTAGTGTGGCACAATTCGTTCACAGTCTCGGGTAACACCATTCGTTCACAGTCTCGGGTGACACCATTCGTTCACAGTCTCGGGTGACACCATTCGTTCACAGTCTAGTGTGGCACAATTCGTTCACAGTCTCGGGTGACACAATTCGTTCACAGTCTCGGGTGACACAATTCGTTCACAGTCTCGGGTGACACTATTCGTTCACAGTCTCGGGTGACACCATTCGTTCACAGTCTCGGGTGACACCATTCGTTCACAATTTTAGTGTGGCACAATGCGTTCACAGTCTCGGGTGACCCCATTCGTTCACAGTCTCGGGTGACACCATTCGTTCACAGTCTAGTGTGGTACAATTCGTTCACAGTCTCGGGTGACACCATTCGTTCACAGTCTCGGGTGACACCATTCGTTCGCAGTCTAGTGTGGTACAATTCGTTCACAGTCTCGGGTGACACCATTCGTTCACAGTCTCGGGTGACACCATTCGTTCGCAGTCTAGTGTGGCACAATTCGTTCACATTCTAGTGTGGCACAATGCGTTCACAGTCTCGGGTGACACCATTGGTTCGCAGTCTAGTGTGGCTGATGCGTGATGCCATATGATGATGGATGGTATCCGCATGTCTGGTTTTGTGTAGTGTGTAGATGTGTTCAGTCAAAACAATGTTCATACAACAATAACAGGGCAATCCACATAGGACGTCAGTAAACTCACGACGTATAAAGTCAATGAGTCTTGAAACAGCCGTGACGTTTTTCTTCATTATTTATTGTGGACGCCACAGTGACAAAATGGGTACGCAAATGTGTAGGCACATCAAACAGTCATTATCACAGCAACATTCAATACAGCAATAGACGGTAGACAGCATTACAATGATGAGTCAGATGCATGTTATATTTCATAGTGCTGTAAATGTAGTCAGGTGGAAAACTCCATCCTTTTCTATAACAGCCAGGAGATAACCAGATGTATGAGATCAGTTCACTCTCCTTAGTTTGACTTCAGCAAGACAGACACGTCTGCCGAAGTATAAATAATGTCCTCAAAAATATCCTCTAGATAATAAAGGTTTCCTAAACCTAGTTCATGTAACAAAGTAGCAAGTAATGGTCCTTGGTACATGCATCAACCGATGCAGTACAATGCAGCGACATGTGAGCTGGGAAAGAACATCTCGTGACGACGACTTTCGGAGACAGGCTATGAATCGAAATCGCTCACGACCCAAAATCGATAGAGTTAATGAAAAAGTCAATTTACCTTGCTTTCATGAAATACACAGAAATATCACGCCTCCCGACATGTGGGAAAACACTAGAGGTATTATCTCGACTAAACGAAATATCCATAAGAGGACTACACATCCCTGACAGAACAAAAGAAAGCGGAGATCCCCTCTTCAACGAGGCATCTCTTTCGCCATTCCAAATCGCTCACTCCACTAGTCGTGGGCGGAAACCGATCGACAAAGAAGCAAGACAAGTCATGCGCAGTCCAGCGCAAAAATGACCACAGCTCAAACTTAACTGCATTCGATACCAACGCGAGAAGACAAATGCTTACCGAGAAAAGTGACTATAAATTTCAAGCAGTTGTTGCCCTTGCGTTATAAAACAGATATTGAAATAAAACGATGTTGCGAGAATTTATCACGCAACATATCACCACCTCCTCCCGATAAAAAAAAAAATGTGGAACATATTTTTTTTTTTTCCAATATCAAAGAGCATGCGATAAGCGGCTCAAAACGCACGAATTATGCGCTGATAATTAACTAAATTGCCAAACAATAGGCTAATTATAGAGTGTCTGGTGAGGATATACCTCAACAGAAAAATAAATATGTCTCAAAAAATATTCACATCGGGGAGGTGTCACCAACACACATCACGTTAGCATGTAAACACAATATACGTATGCAAGTTACCATAATCATCATTAAACAGCATACTCTAATATTGTCTTTAAAAATGGATGTACAAATCTGATAGGAAAATTTAAATAGTACATTCTTTGACATGTAATGACATAAGTACATAGTAAAGTTAAACTACATGACGATCCAGGATATATGCTCTGGTATTCCGAGGGTAAGTACACAATCTAGAACTCGTAAGGTAAGTCCTCAGCTCAACAATGACATTCTGAGAAAGTACAAGCAATATAATGCTAATTAATAACTAATATGCTTCATAAGGTACAATACATTATTAATAATTGTGGCTGTTTAGTAAACTAACGGCCCTTATATTAACTACTCAGTCCTCCTCTATCATCTTAAAAAACGAACAGAAGAAGATGACAACAAAGCACGATAGTGTGTACATATAAAGTAAGTACAGATGTGCTAATCTATTGTAGAAATATAGGTGTGTTATGACTCTGTAATATATAGAAATATAGGACAGAAGTATTAGTTGGAGTCATGTGGGCATCTAGACAAAATGTCAGCCATCACATTATCCGCACCACGGATAGCTCGTACCGTGAAGTGAAAAGGTTGAAGAGCTATAGCATATCGAGTGGATCTCGAACTCTTCAAATTCTTAGTCTGAATAGCTGTAAGAGCTTTCTGATCAGTCTCTAGAATGAAATGTGCGCCCAGGAGGAATCTTTGTAGTTTTAGAATTGACCGAACCATCGCTAACAACTCACGGTCTAAAACCGAGTAGTTCCTCTCTGCCGCATTTAGTTTTCTAGAAATGTACATAACAGGATGCAGAGTATTTGCATATTCTTGCATCAGTGCTGCTCCAATCCCAGTGGATGAAGCATCACTCCGAAGAACAAAAGTCCTATCAAGAGTAGGTAATCTTAAGATGGGAGGAGAAGAAAATATATTCTTGATTTCGTCTAGTGAATATTGGCATTCTTCAGACCAACGGACCAGATTAGGCGAACCTTTCTTCAACAATGTTGAGAGAGGTGCCATGATCGAAGATAAATTTGGAATAAATCTCCCATAAAATTGAATTAAACCTAAGAGACTCCTAACTTGTTTCTTCGTTTTAGGAACAGAGATGTTCAGTATTTTGGAAGTATTGTGGTCTGCTGTCTTCAAGAGACCATGACCAACACGATGACCCAGGAAAGAGATTTCACCAAAACCAACAAAAGCTTTAGAAGGTTTTGCTGTCAAATTATTCTCACGTAGAGTGGACAGTAAGTCATATAACCCTAAATAGTGATCTTCCCAGGTATCACTGAAGAGACAGATGTCATCTAAGTATGCGATGACATCCGAACGATGTGACAGAATTCGACGCATCATGCGAACGAAAGTGGCAGGGGCGTTCATGAGACCAAAAGGCATAACATTCCATTGAAATAGACCCCTAGGTGTAGAAAAAGCAGTAAGAGGTTTGGCATGCTCTGCTAAAGGCACTTGCCAATAACCTTTAGACAAGTCAAGTTTAGTGAAGAATCTAGAATTAGAAAGTCTAATCAGTAGATCTTCTAACAAAGGCATCGGTTCAGCGTCGAACTTTGTGACCTGATTCAATTTGCGATAATCAACGCAAATTCGTATGTTCTTATCCTTCTTCCGGACAATAACCATGGAAGAAGAATATGGTGAAGTCGATGGTTCAATTATATTTAATTGAATCATTTCATCCAATTCCTTTTCCACTTGCGACTGAAAGTGTATAGGATAGGATACGGCCTAACCCTAATTGGATTATTGTCGGTAAGAATTATGTCATGTTCTATGACATCTGTGTGTCCAGGAATGTCAGTTAGAACATCCTGAAATGTTTGTAACATCGACGAGACTTGTCGATGTTCGTCACCAGAAAGATTAGGAGAAACAGAAACGTTTTTCCAAGATTCCGTGGAATGTAATGGAACCACTGGAAGGGGAAGGTTGACATCAGAGAAGGTAGCTTCCTCATCCTGAATGACAGACAGGGATGAATAATGACCGTGAGGTGCAGGAGCATCATCCGTTGCCTGGAAAATAGGCAGCAAATAGTCCGG
Organism: Oreohelix idahoensis; assembly: GCA_024509875.1. Classification (NCBI taxonomy): domain Eukaryota; kingdom Metazoa; phylum Mollusca; class Gastropoda; order Stylommatophora; family Oreohelicidae; genus Oreohelix; species Oreohelix idahoensis. The sequence goes on along the minus strand of JAMPIV010021596.1, from coordinate 69,307 downwards.
ACGTTCGTGAAATTCCGAAAGCATGTTTATGTGGAAAGTTTTATGCTTTCCATCAATATCGACCACATAGTCAACATCGGAAATCCGAGAGACTATTGCATACGGACCTTTCCATGCAATAAGAAGTCTATTTTCCCTACTGGGGAGCAGGACGAATGCTTTGTCACCTGGACAAAGTTGTCGTAGACATCTATTCTTGTTAGCAAACTGCCTTGCCTTCTCTTTAGCAATTTCTGATGAAGCAGTTGCTAGCTTACATGCCTCAATGATCTTTTGTCTAAGAGCAATGACATACTCATATGAGGATTGAGTTTCATCGCTAATATCATCGGCAGTGATGAGATCGTGTAATAAAGACATAGGGCCGCGTGGACGCGCGCCAAAGACAAGTTCGAAGGGAGAAAATCCTGTGTGTTCATTAGGGACTTCTCTATAGGCAAAGAGAGCCGCGGGTAAAACCCTGTCCCAATCTTGAGGATGATCTTCAGTTATCTTACCAAGCAAAGTCTTGAGCGTTCTATTCAGACGCTCAACTAACCCATTAGACATAGGATGGTAGATACTACTGAGAGATCGTTCAATATGTAAGGTAGACATTACCTGTGACATAGTGTCAGATATGAGTTGAGTGCCATGGTCTGACAATATTTCTCTGGGGGAACCCCAAGCGAGAAAATATCAACCAAAGAGCATCTGCGATATCTGTAGTAGATATGCTCTTAAGAGGAATAGCCTCTGGCCAACGTGTGCACATATCGACACATGTAAGGATAAACTGATGTCCTCTGGCCGACTTGACCTTAAAAGGGCCAATAATATCTATGGCCATTTTCTGAAACGGCCGAATAGGAATGTCAGCAGCCTGGATAGGCGCAGCATGTCGTGGTCCTCTAGATTTGACCTCCTGACATACCTTGCATGATCGGCAGTAAATACGAATGTCCTTATTGACAAAAGGCCAAAAGAAAGCCGCAAGGACTCTCGACTTCGTACGGGCAAAACCCATATGTCCAGCACATTGCGAGTCATGAGCATGTTGTAATATTTGCACTCTCATGCTCTTGGGAACAAGAATTTGCGAATGTGCCGACGTAGTCGAATCTTGTACCATACGTACAAGTACGCCGTTTCTCATTGCAATCCAAGATTTTTCTATTTTGTATCCTGATTCGGATCACCTTTCTTCGCAAGAACGAAGAATTTTTTTAAAGAAGGATCTTCTTCTTGCAATTTTATGAAAGAGTCACGAGTGATTACTAAGTGACTATCTTGGCTATCAACTTCATTATCACTATTCAGTGAAGTTTCGGGTGTTTGTAGAGCTTGTGCTCTTGTAAACTACTGCATTTGTAGCTTGCATGTTATTATCTTCCCAAGCAGCAATCTGCTGTGGGGTACACTCCCTAACTCCGTGAATACGACCAATAATAAGGTCCGCAATAGGATTAGGTAAGAGACAAGCATGCACATCTCCAGTAAAGAAAGGAGTGGCAATGCGAATTACAGCAGTAGGATATTTTTCTAGGTGCCGCCAAATGTGACACATTTAATAACCCTTCCTGTAGCACAAGATGGATCTACAAGCGATTGTCTAACACCAATAGTGGTGCATCCGGAATCGAAAAGTAGTGAGACCGGAGTATCATTAACAAGACCCTTATGTAGGATTAAAGAACCCCTCCGTCATGCGCAACAGCAGCAGGAAGAGCGGGAAGTGGGTGACCACAACTCAAAGTAGTTATGGTACCCGGTTCGAATAAAGTACTGCATTGGGGGCATTTGTTTGCTCTCTCAAAGTCAAAAGCAGAACCAGTGACAGCGTCAAAGTTTTTATTATCAACACCATGATTACAGGCTCCCTCAGTTTCCTGTTGTACAGCATTAGCCTGCTGATATCTCTTTTTTTTGTGTTGAGATCTACCCCGACTATTATTACCTCTGAAGTTATCAAAGTTATTATTATCTCTGCAGTTATTATTGTCTCTATTGTAATTGTTATCCTGGTTCGAATTCCAGTTTCCACGATTACTATCATGTTCACATTGATGCGAACATCTATTTGTTTGGTTCTGAGGTCTTCGGCAGGAATAACCTCTATTACCATATCCTCTTTTGAAATGCCTATAATTATTAGGGTGATAGTAACGTGTACTATCAGGCTGTCTCCAATTCTTCGAAGAAGAATCACCATGAAATTGATTTCCATGATTTTGACAGAAATTACCGCTACCCTTTCTATCAAAATTTTGTTGGGATCTACGAGCAAAGTTTTGACCATACGGAGCTGCCGAAGCAACTGGTAAACCTTCTTTCACCTTAGAGTTACCCATGGTTATGTGTGGGTGCGCAGTTACGTATTGGCAACAGAAATCTTCCATTTCTTTTATTGTTTTAGGTTTACGTTCATGAAGGAAAGCAAGGAAAGACTCATTGACAGACGACATGACTTTGTCTCTAAGTATTAAGTCCATAAGTCCTTCATAAGTTTTTTCCGTCTTAGATAGTTCAACCCATCGTGAGAAAGTAATGCGTATTCTTGCAATAAACTCGGAGAATTCAACTCCATTTTCAGGTACCATGTTTTTAAATTGTAGACGATAGCCGTCTTCGTTAAGCTGATATTTCTTTAACAAAGCGGCCCTGACAACCTCATAATTGTTCTTGTCAGGTTCATCCACCATATTTAATATACTTAGAGCTTTACCTGTCAGTATCCCTGATAACTGATAAACATATTTTGCCTTGTCTATGTTATGAGCTGTACATGCTTGTTCAAATCTGTCCAGATAGAACATTATGTCATCACTGGAAGGACTAAATGTTGGTAACTTAATCTTAAAAGTATCATTATTAGCCTTACCAGAAGATGAACCCTTGTTTGAATCATTACCATTACTCATGCTCGTCAATTTCAATTTCTCCAACTCTAAAGCTAAGAGTTTTTCTTCATGTTCCATTTTTGCTTTCCTCTCATCAGACTCTCTTTGTAACTTCCTTTCTTCAGCTTGAGCCTGCATTTGAAGTCTTTCATTTTCAGCTTCTTTTTCAAGTCTTTTATTTTCAGCTTCTTTTTCAAGTCTTTTATTTTCAGCTTCTTTTTGAAGTCTTTCAGCTTCTAGCTGTAGTTTTCTTTCCTCAGCTTCTGATTCCCTTTTTTGTTTTTCCATTTCCATTTGGAATCTCTTTTCATCCACCTGCATCTGCAGTTTCTTTTGTTCAGCTTCCATATGCAGTTTCTTTTGTTCAGCTTCCATTGCTTTATCATATCGAGCAGTTGCAAATTCTTCTAACTTATCACCAGTCTTCCCAAGCAATTTACCCTGCTCAATAAAGTGCTCAAATGTAGACATGTTGTCTAACATATGAGTCCAAAACCTGAAATAATTAACTAATTTATTTCAAACCTAAGTGTAACAAGTCTTAATTAAGCACTTGTATATTCACATCACATTATATTATCCCAGTCTCTATGGGAAACAAGTCTCCAATCAAAGAACTTGTATATGAAATATCAGCACTCAATTCTTGATCATAAGTGCACTTCTCATTCAATAGTGCACGACACTATTCATCATTCATTTATCATCAGTATAGTAGTAACAGTGCATTAGCATAGCCCATTAACTAATTACTATAACTGTAAACAATGACTATGTAAACACATGCAGAATGTAAACATTGAAAATGTAAACAATACAAACAATGTAAACAATAACAATGTAAACAATAACAAAGATCAGCAACAATACAAAAACTTTCGCAGAAATCAACTAAAAATAAAGCAGAAATTAATGAAATATCACAAAAAATGTGACGATATCTGCGATAGAATTAAACAAAATACATGACACCACAGTGTATAAACAAAAATGTTGTATGAAACTAAATTATAGACAAGAGTAGGCTAACAAATACAAACAAATCAAAACAAAACTAAAGAATGCGAAATAATAACGAAAACAATATTAAAACATGTCATCACAGCTAACATAAATAGCAACAGAAGTCGCTTAGCAAATTCCAGTATCGGAAATTTGCAAACCCTACAGAAAACGCTCACAATAGACGACCTCTATGACGTGGCATAATCTAACGGAGACACCACCCAACCGAGAACCCGCTGAAATATAAACATATAAATATACGAATAACATATAAACATATAACATATAGAATGAGATGATACACAGAAGACTCAGCAGAAGTATAAGGGCACAGTTTACATACAAACAGGCCACTTAACTTATAGGCTTCCAATCGTAGAACAGCAGAAAAAACGGATGTCAATCAACGTCCTAAAGAGCGAAGCTCCAACGATGATGGCACATCTGAACTGCTTCCACTGCTAACACGATGGTACAAGAGCTTCTGAAATACTGTGTGTTGAGTTGTTTCGGCACTTGACCTTCTAATCCAAAATAAGTTGATGGAAATCGGTACTTGGCCTTCTTCAGAAAACAACCCGTTTCAACCGGCACTTGACCTTCTCAAAAAACGACAGCACTGGAACCTTGACAGCAGCAACTTGCTTGACTTGCGTAAAAGATAACAGCAGTCCGAGTTATCCGGCAACATGTAACAACGCCGGGTACTGTCAAATTCTTGTTTCCGTCAAAAATTGAAATTTTGACTTTTACCGGGCAATGCCGAGTACTTTGAAAATTTTGAAGATGTTGACTGTATTGAAGAATGTTAATTTCTTGAAGGATGCTGATGAATTCTTGTTGAAAATGAAGTGGGTAAGGGACCCCGTGTTTGCTAGTACCAGAATCAAACCAGCTTATGGCCACCAAATGATGCGTGATGCCATATGATGATGGATGGTATCCGCATGTCTGGTTTTGTGTAGTGTGTAGATGTGTTCAGTCAAAACAATGTTCATACAACAATAACAGGGCAATCCACATAGGACGTCAGTAAACTCACGACGTATAAAGTCAATGAGTCTTGAAACAGCCGTTGACGTTTTTCTTCATTATTTATTGTGGACGCCACAGTGACAAAATGGGTACGCAAATGTGTAGGCACATCAAACAGTCATTATCACAGCAACATTCAATACAGCAATAGACGGTAGACAGCATTACAATGATGAGTCAGATGCATGTTATATTTCATAGTGCTGTAAATGTAGTCAGGTGGAAAACTCCATCCTTTTCTATAACAGCCAGGAGATAACCAGATGTATGAGATCAGTTCACTCTCCTTAGTTTGACTTCAGCAAGACAGACACGTCTGCCGAAGTATAAATAATGTCCTCAAAAATATCCTCTAGATAATAAAGGTTTCCTAAACCTAGTTCATGTAACAAAGTAGCAAGTAATGGTCCTTGGTACATGCATCAACCGATGCAGTACAATGCAGCGACATGTGAGCTGGGAAAGAACATCTCGTGACGACGACTTTCGGAGACAGGCTATGAATCGAAATCGCTCACGACCCAAAATCGATAGAGTTAATGAAAAAGTCAATTTACCTTGCTTTCATGAAATACACAGAAATATCACGCCTCCCGACATGTGGGAAAACACTAGAGGTATTATCTCGACTAAACGAAATATCCATAAGAGGACTACACATCCCTGACAGAACAAAAGAAAGCGGAGATCCCCTCTTCAACGAGGCATCTCTTTCGCCATTCCAAATCGCTCACTCCACTAGTCGTGGGCGGAAACCGATCGACAAAGAAGCAAGACAAGTCATGCGCAGTCCAGCGCAAAATGACCACAGCTCAAACTTAACTGCATTCGATACCAACGCGAGAAGACAAATGCTTACCGAGAAAAGTGACTATAAATTTCAAGCAGTTGTTGCCCTTGCGTTATAAAACAGATATTGAAATAAAACGATGTTGCGAGAATTTATCACGCAACAGTGGCACAATTCGTTCACAGTCTTGTGTGGCACAATTCGTTCAGTCTCGGGTGACACCATTCGTTCACAGTCTCGAGTGACACCATTCGTTCGCAGTCTCGGGTGACACCATTTGTTCACAGTCTTGTGTGGCACAATTCGTTCAAGTCTCGGGTGACACCATTCGTTCGCAGTTTTGTGTGGCACCATTCATTCTCAGTCTCCCGGTGTCACCTTTTATTCATAGACGTGATAGCCGTGAGTCTCGTTTGTACCGTTCATTTACGGTCTTGTGTTGTACCATTGACGCACAGACTCGACTGTCACCATCTGTTCACAGACTTGATTTTGCTAGCATTTATTGACAGTCTCGATTTAATGCTGACACGTGCAATCCTCCGTACTTGAAACTACACACTTCCTCCATTCCTCTCCCTCTCCAACAAACTCTCCACTCTTACTGTTAGTTTTCTCTGCAGCTCATCATCACGTGACACAGTCCTACAATTATACTAACCTACATATAAACTGAAGTGGGGACAAATAGGATCGTATGAAATGAGAAGTGGAATGTTTGCACTTTTAACCATCAAAATGGCGCCCCCTCCCTAAATTTGGCGCCGAGGGCAAGTGCCCCATCTGCCTCACCCTTGTTACGCCACTGAATAGGAGCAGTCATCAGTATAAATTTTTTTAACGGTAGTTGATTAAACATCCCCGTGATATAATTCTAATCGACCATTAACAAGATATGACTAATCGTTCGTTCGTTCGTTCGTTTTTCCTTTTGCTCCATATGAAGCATGGCGCCACCATTAGAGCTGGCCTCCTTGCAGAATGCCTGCTCAAATCATTGACGTGCTCTAGCAAAGGTGGTTTCTGTACCAATTTGTTTACATGTCGAGCTTGCCAGCACCATCTACAATCTCATAATAGTTGCCTTGTAGAACACACGTCTGAGGGAGCAATAGACATATTCTTTCTTTGTCTCACAACAGACCCCCGGGCACTACATGGAACCAATAGGAACGGCCTCGCAGGGTAACGACGGTACCAACTACAAGCGACAGCACGTCCTAACGATTAGGGAAAAAAACATACATACACATTAACTCAGTGAAGTAATCTATTTGTTCTCCCTTATCGGTATAGCTGATGGAACTGTTTTCCTGTCCTATTGTTTATAAATATTGGGTTTCCTTTGAATACTGATAATCTAAATCACAAAGTAAATTTTCTGGCCTCGTATTCATCACGCTGATTGGTAATGGTAGATTAGCGTGTCAGTCAAATACAGTCATATATTGTAATTAACCTCTTTACAACGTCATTGCTACTTTGTGCTTTTCACTGTTTTTTTTTTCCTTCTTCTTCTTTATCTTCTTATTAGTTTTGAGCTGTGCTAAGAAAGCAGGGGTCAGCATGAGCCTGTTGACATCTCCGTAGAGCTTTCCTAGAAATTGCCCTGGTGATGGCCATATGCGCTTTCTCTGTTACGTATAAATTGGGCACCTTTGAAGTAGATGCTCAGCGGTAAATATATCGGGGCCACAGTCACACTCATCAGTAGTTTCTATCTTTAACTTGTTGAATAGATGGTATCTCAATCTGTTACGACCTGTGCAAAATCTGAAGATTACCACTTGTTCACTTCTGCTGAGCTGGTAATTTGCATCATTTTTGCTGTGGCCTGGATGTTTTACTTCCTGGCTCCTGTATCTGCGCTTGATAAAACTCTTGGCTTCCTAATTTGATATGCTTATGTCAAGTTCAGGTAGCTTTTCCCCTTATTTTGCTACTCTGTTTTTTATTTCATAACACACTACTAAAAACAAAACAGAAAACATAATTAAGGTTACATACACAAAACAATCAAAGAAACACGTGATTTAGATAGTTACACAAAGCATTCACAGACTAGATTATGGAGATAACACGCACAAAGCGTCATAAAAGACATGATTAACCTTGTAAGTACAAAACTACCAACAACAGATTATTTACATAACGTGCACAAAACATCAAAATAATAAATTATTAAGAGAGCGTACACAAAACATCAACAGATGATATTCAGATAAAATACACACAAACATCTACAGAAGAGATGAGTGAGATAACAGACAGAAAACAACAACAAAAGACATCATTAAACAGACGGTTAAGACTGATTTTTCCTAATTAAGAAATACTAGAAAATTTACTCTCTATTACGCAGGATTTTATATCTTTTCACTCTTTTTAGCGTATCAGCATAGGAGAAGCTATGTTCTATATTAACTAATTAACTAGAGGTAAAAACTGCTGATTTGCAAGGTCTCTGGTGGTTCATTACTCGACGGGTGTGAACCCCGGTCTCCCGTGAGTCACAAGGCTGTGCCAGTCGCTATGCTGCCAGGATCCTCATACACAGAGTTTTATTAACGAAACGTTTATATTCGTCATCTCTCAGCTCGACAAGGAGCATAGGCCTTCAACAAACTTAGCCAAGTCTTCCTGCCCCGTGCCATCAGCTCATGTCTTCTTCATGTATGTCCCCAGTTCTTTTCTCCGTGCATTCTTTGGTCTCTATCTCTGCCTATCATACTCTAGGGATTCTAGAACAAGTATGCCTGGTAACGATATCAACATGTTTCCTCCATGTGTGTCCTTTCCATCTCCAGCGTCTTCTTCTCATCTTTATTTCCACTAGCACTTGTCTGGTTCTTTTCATCAGTTCGACGTTAGTGATCTTGTCATCAGTTCCACGTTAGTGATCTTGTCATCAGTTCCGCATTAGTAATCTTGTCATCAGTTCCACATTAGTGATTTTGTCATCAGTTCCACGTTAGTGATCTTGTCATCAGTTCCGCATTAGTGATCTTGTCATCAGTTCCACATTAGTGATCTTGTCATCAGTTCCGCATTGGAGATCTTGTCATCAGTTCCGTATTAGTGATCTTGTCATCAGTTCCTCATTAGTGATCTTGTCATCAGTTGCGCATTAGTGATTTTGTCATCAGTTCCGCATTAGTGATCTTGTCATCAGTTCCGCATTAGTGATTTTGTCATCAGTTCCACATTAGTGATCTTGTCATCAGTTCCGTATTAGTGATCTTGTCATCAGTTCCGCATGAGTGATCTTGTCATCAGTTCCGCATGAGTGATCTTGTCATACCACTTCAACACTTCTTTCCTACGCAAGTACCTATTTATGACCATATATAAATATTTTTTGTCTTTCTTGTGTTTTTCTGTAACCAATAAAGCTGTGTCTATTATATATTCATTGAAAATAATGTTACTGTTGTTTCTTTCTTTTCACTAAATGTTCTGTATTGCTTGGTATTTAACTGTTTTTTGTTAATCAATGTCTTAATTACCAGCTGGGGGTCTCATGAGCCATATCAGTACCTCCGGAGAAGTGTGGCTGAAGACCTAATATATTCTCAGGATCCTTGATGGGATTTGCTTCTTGACTTAACTGAGAAGAGTTTAAATTTCAGTCTCCTGAAATATTTCTTCCTACAAGTGTCGGACTATCACCTACAGCGAGCCAAAAGACACGGTGGAAGGGATTGGTTCTCTCTTGTATGCTTCTGTAGTGGATTTTGATGGTATTGTATGGTTGATGTTACCTAGTGTGATGTATGAGGTCAGCTGTGAAGGCTCCTGAGATAAATGTAGATGTGAATTACAGAAGGCCCTTCTTACTACCACTTACGACCTCACACATATCTTTTTTTCTAATGAATGTGGCTACGTTAAAAGTCTAGGGTACTGATATGTAATGTGTTGTGGTAGATTACACACACACACACACACAGATATTTAAGAAGTCTAATAATACTAATAAAATTTATAACACACTGAACTAACTCAGGCTGTTTAGTTTTTAAAAGTTAAATCTTTTGATAAATTTATTTGTTCTGAACCAAATGTTTAGTTGGTCAGAACATAAGAAATATTATGGAGTCATAAATGGAATGCAAAATCATATGACATAATAAAATGGAAAATATGTACTTAATTATTTCAAATGACTGGTTAATATTAATTATATTAAGAAAGTCCCAGGAGAACTTATTACTAGATATGCTGTTGGGGTGGTGTCATCACTCCCAGTCTATGACTGCCAAACATTGTCCATCGACTTAAGGGAGGAATACATAGTTTAATTTCCCCAATGTTATGTCTTTATTTGATGGTGAATTAGAGATAAATTAGTTGAAAATTTCGTTGGTGAAACGTTGGAGATATAACTTATCTCGCCTGCGTCGATCCTGTACAAGAGTCTTGCGGCCCCACCTCTCCGTGCTGGGGGCAATATACGGCTGCTCTGACACAATGATAGACTGCACTGGTCCACACTTGTGTATATTACTACAGCATTTGACACCGCTTTGGTGCCAAACAGAAACTCACAATTCTGAAACAAAAGTATTGGTCTTGTGTCAGAACTCTACCTCCTGAGCCACTTCTGCACACAACACTACACAACAACACCACACAGACTGGGTCAGATCTCTCTGACCACACAGCACATCTTACCCAGTTGGTTTCACATAGTACCAGTTCCCCAAGACTACATTACATCTGAGATATGTTCAATAGCTTCCTGCTATTAAATAAGATAGGTGATATGTTCCACTGATCTCAACACTAGATCCTTTTTTCATAGTTTCATTTAGGCGTTCCTATATATTTTCTTTGTATGTATGTCTCTAGACCCTGAACTTGGGCTGGGGATCTAGAGCGAACACTTACTTGTCGTAATCATTTTTATGATATGGCAGTATCAATCACTCGAATTATTAAAATATGCAAAATAAACATTGTTCATTCTTACCAGAACTCAGAATTGAGAACACAGTTACATTTGCTAGCAAAACTCAGCTGAGCTGCTGGCTGTATGATGTCGTCCCACTATATATTTGTATTCTTCTGGAATCAACACCACTTATACTTTAAACTGCGTCTCTGAACAGACTTATGTCAAATGGCAAAATTTCACCTCTCTGTCCCGCTACTATAAAATGCGTTGACCAATCGCCGACTTCCCCCCTTGCTTTCAAATCTTCAACCAAAAGTCACTTCAGTCAAATCTCAGTCAAGTATGTATTACGGTCTGTTAGTCCGTCTGCCTCTACTTGTTTTTTCATAAAAACACGCTTGGTTCTACATGCATTTCCTACACGAATCTGCTTCCTAAGTTATTTTTAGCTACAATGCTCCATCACATTCCCTCTCTTTAATTACAGCTCGATTTTTACGTTTGCCTGCTCAAGGCCAAGATTTTGGAAATTTTTAGTGACATTGGTTAACAGTGCAGTCGCTCGTCTGATATGAACAATACAGTCTTTTGTCAATATCTTCCTTATTATCTATCCGTCTGTATAATTGAAAGCATATTATTTCTCTGCTCAAGATGGGCTATCAAACTAGCTAGGTTTTATTTTCATAACTCTATTATTAAGAAAAAACATATTTTTTTTCAAGTTTAGCCTTTGAAATTTGTTCGAGAACCTTCTCTCATGTGTTTTGCCGCGGCATTCAAATAAAGACCAAGTGTCGAAAAACGTCCAAGAAATGACTGTCTCGAACAAGAGCTAAGGTCCTTTTCTTGTCCATTTCCTTACTTATGTTAACTAGGGACGTGAATTTTTTTCCTTTCACCCCCAATTGCGTCTTTTTGCCGTTCGAACTTCAAACACGTGTTCAGTCATATTTTTCCTTTTTTGTGTCCTCCGTTCTCTCCCGTCTACAAAGGGTAAACGTTTCGTCTGCACTTCTAACTCGTTAGTTTTAAATGGCGGTGGGAAAGGCTGGCATGGGCGAGCATGTCTCCTAGCATCTGACGCATTATTTTTAACCCTACATTTCATCGTTAATTTCGGAGATATTTTAACGTTGTATCATGGTGACATCATCACAGCTTCAGAGTCATACAATAAGACTGACTTAACATTTGAACTGAAGATTCTGATTTTTGTGTTTGACTTGATTCCTTTTGATCTCTATATATTTATCAATGCAATGAAAACTCCTCTAGCCCTTTTGTATTTGTATTTTGATATCATTGTCTGTCCCTCCAACTGTGATTCTACTGTGTTTCTTCCACGATATGATTCTTCATTTTGTAGTGGGACACAGGACAATGAAAATTGCCTATGTTACGGCTAAAAGGCCTTCGTCGGGGACAAAAACACGAACGAAAACGAAAGATAAAGAAAGAGAGAAATTTATTAAATACATACATTAAATACATAAAAAATAATGTAAAAAAAAATAATACAACCCGTTATTGGAATTACCGGATGTCACTTTCGTGATTTCAAGAAACAAAATGGCCACTCAATGATAGAAAAAAAAATTCTTCTTCCTTCTTTATCTTTAACGCCCTGTGAAGCATAAGCGTTAATTTAGTTGATGTCAAGAAATAGGACAACTGCGCCATCTTATCAAGTTCTTAATATATCTTCTTTATCCTTCGGAAGTCTGCCACCAGATTTGGACATGCGCCCTTACATAACCGACTGGGTTGAACGGGACGCGCCTCGCGAAAGCGAGGCAACATTTAAAAAAAAAAAATCTTTTTAAAGGAAACGGGAAGGAGAGCGGACTAGCATTAAAAGATGATCCTTTGTTTCCGCTCATCCCCCATTTTGGTCTATTGTCTACAACTTCATTGTCGGCTATAATTAGGGTATTTAGTATAATTTTATTTCAGTGTTTTTGTTTAAATTCATTACCTGCTCGAAAGCTTTTGATTGGCTAAGCCGTTAGATCACTTTCCTTTCACAGCAATGTTACCGGTTTCCGGTATAGAAACCTGATAGAGTCATACTCCAGTCTACCCAGCTGTAATTGGGTACCTGACACTGTTCTTGAGTTAGGAAAGGCTAAGGCAACGACGAAGGGAACTGGTCAGCCCCAAGTGATAAAGATGAGATCTAGTATTTTGAAGTCTCTAACACTTCACTATTGCTACGGCATAATCTCCTATGTGGCTATCTTACCTGCTTGAAGTTTTTATGGCTGTTGAAGTTTAATACAGAATGGGGTAGTGGGCCACATACCCGGATTTCCTCAGTCACCTTTAACGACATGCCTGGTGGGTCATCGTGTTACTATTCTTCGTTCCCGAACCTGGTGCTGGTAGCAACATATGTTAGAAATACATCCATTTTCCTTTTCAGTCCTTGAGAAACATGGCGTGACCGCTACAGCGGGTTGATCTAACAACGGTCGTTTATGCAGCAATTCGTTTTACGTGTTAAGGGTATCAACCTCATGCAGTTCATTAAATATGTAATAATAATTTATAATAAACATATATAAAATAATATTTTTTCTATAACAATTTATAATATTAGAACGAAACAACGTTTGGAGGCTGCACAACCGTTTTTGTTTCGAACAGAAAATATAATTATTCCATTTTTATTTTCCATTCAAAGTAAAGAGAAGACAGGCGAAATAATATTATAGAGTAACCCTAGGCCCGTCACAAACATTCTGCTCATTAATCATGTCATATCTACGTTAGAGAAATAAATGCAGATCTAATTTACTAGGTAAGAATTATCTTTATTCTTTTTATAGTAATAAGAGCTGATCCCCCCCCCCTTCCCCCCTTTTCCCCACCACTTCTTTTTTTGGTATTTTCTTTAAAGCGTTTAATCATCTAATCGCCCCAGTCGTATGTAATCGACAACGAAAGTGTAAACAAGAATACTGCTGAAGACAGTTGACGATGTTAGCAAATGTTAGAAATGTCAAAAGAAAATTCAATTGTCAATCATGATTATCGTTACTTGTCAGTTCCGGAAGGAGCATAGGAATTCAACAAACTCATGTCAGGTGGTCATGTCACGTGACATCAAGTCAAGATCTTTCAATGCTTTCCTCAATCATTTCTATCTCCAGTTCTTTCCTCCGTCTGCTTTCTTTGTTTTGTTTTGGTCCAACTCTATCTCTCTTACCACGGAATTCCAGAAGAAAGACTGCCTTGTCGTGCTGCAGCAGGTTTCCTCCATGTTTGTCCCATCCATCGCCAGCGTCTTCTCATTTTTCATTCCACTGACACTTGTCTGGTTCTTGTCATTGATTCCACTCTATCATCTTGTCATTAGTTCCACTCTATCAACTTGTCATTAGTTCCACTCTATCAACTTGTCATTAGTTCCACTCTATCATCTTGTCATTAGTTCCACTCTATCATCTTGTCATTAGTTTCACTCTATCATCTTGTCATTAGTTTCACTCTATCATCTTGTCATTAGTTCCACTCTATCATCTTGTCATTAGTTCCACTCTATCATCTTGTCATTAGTTCCACTCTATCATCTTGTCATTAGTTCCACTCTATCATCTTGTCATTAGTTCCACTCTATCATCTTGTCATTAGTTCCACTCTATCATGCGGAACTTATGACAAGAACCTGACAAGTTTCAATGGATCAGGAAATTAAATGGAAGACGCTGGCGATGGGTAATACATACATTAAGGATGGCTGGGCATGAATTCATTGATTTCATATGCTCCTTGGGGAGCTGAAGAGAAATAATTGAAATGAATGAATATATCAGAGAATATTCCAAAAAGAACCTACAATGCTTCCTTTGCAGACGACTTAGCCCTGTGGATCTCAGAGGAGTATGTCACTACGGCAAGCAGTTAAATGCAGCAAGCCCTAACATCATTGGAGGAGTGGGCCAAGGCATGGCTAGTAAAGATAAATGAAGGGAAAACATCATACACAGTGTTTTCTCTTTCAAACAAACAACAGAGCTCCAAATTGGTGCTAAATGGGGAAAATCTACATCTGGATGACAACCCAAACTACCTAGGCATTACCTTTGATCGCCGCTTGACTTGGAAAACCCAGATTGAAAGAAACAGGACAAGAGCAAGGCAGAAATGGCAATCATGAAAACAACTTGCTGGCACGGGTTGGGGAGCAGATGAGAGAGTACTAAAGACGCTATATACTGGGCAAGTGAGACCAGTCTTAGAATAGGGCATTGCAGCATGGTCAACGGCAGCTAAGTCAAACTTTGACAAAATAAACAGAACCCAAAACCAAGCAATGAGAGTCATAACAGGGGGCATGAAGTCAACACCCATTGAAAAGTTGGAAATGATTATTCACCTCCAGACTATGGAGGATAGAAGAGAGCAGAGCCCAGCAACAAGCCGATAAATTCAGGAGGCTGATAGACCACCCAATGTACCAGAGAATAAATGGAAGGGGAAGACTGAAGCGAAGCAAATTTGTAGAGACAGTCAAAACAAAGATGAGAGCAGACCCCAGAAATGCAATATCAACAGCTACGCCCATATGTAATTAAAAGCCAACAAACGTTTAAATCAAAATTATTTTTCAGGAAAATATGTTCTCCTATAAGAGATAAGTGTAAGATATTTTGTAGGATGATAAAGTAGCTTAAGTGACGTCAACGTATGACCTCAGGTCAATTTTTTTCAAAAATGGAGATGAGCTAAAGCGGTACTAAGGGGACTAATACGAACATACAATATACTGTAAATATACGTAAATTTCTTTACGTGTCACCATTGAAATGTTAGGGGAAGTAGCTTATTCGTCATCAATAATGTTTAATTCAAGGGAAACAATTCAACTATGACACAACTAATTTAAAAAAATAAAAGATTCTCATTTTGTTTTATATGCATCTGGTTAACATACAAAATATATGAAACAAACAATATTGTGTTATGCGTAGTTTTAGAAAAACAGTTCTACTCTGTATGTAAATGTTTTTATTTGCTTTTTTCTCAGAAACATTAAAACATTATTTACTTCATGCACATTTTGATGTAGAGGAAACGTATCTACTCTGCTACTTTCAAAGATAATTTTCGGGCACGCAAAATTTCGGTTCCAGACACACCTTTCAAAGAAGTACAGCGTATTTTACGCTGTACAACCCAATGCCTAGAATCCGGCTTTTGGCTGGGATTATGTGTCTACACACGGGAAACAGTAGGGACTTTCATGTCATGAGGTACCTAGTGTGAGAACACAGAGGATCGCTACAATGACACATGTTGTCATTGGATCTTCTTGTGTTGGGACATGTGGTCTTGACCAAGGCCGGGTATGGGTGGGGCAAATGCAACCTCATGCGAGGAAAAAATATGCAACCTCATGCGAGGAATAAAAAAAAAAAAGCTGTACAACCCAATGCCTAGAATCCGGCTTTTGGCTGGGATCATGTGTCTAGACGCAGGGACCGATACAGTGACATTCATGTGTCATTAGGTCCCTTGTGTGAGAACACAGAGGATCACTACAGTGACACAGTTTGTCATTGGGTCTTCTTGTGTTGGGACATGTGGTCTTGACCAGAGCCGGGTTGGGGCGGGGACAATGCGACCTCATGCGAGGAAAAAATATGCGACCTCAAGCGAGGAAAAAAAAAAAACTTTCAAAGAAAAGATCATCCCTTTCCTTGGCGGCTCTCACAACAGAATATGATTACTAAGACCCAAGTTTTGATGAAACTGCCGTAATGGCAGGTTCGTCGGTGAACATAGCGGGGCTTACATGACAACAACCTCCAGCATGAGAATGAAGGTAGACGCAGCTACTGCGGCTGTAAGGTGGTTGTCTGAAACTTCATTAACAAGGTGTCAAGAGCACTATATGCCGTGGATTTGCAAACACACCAGTACTACTGATAAACAAGGCTCGTCCTTCTAAAGGTATGATCACCACATATAATGCTTACAATAAGAAATAACACCTTTAACAGGAATTTACCTTTAATGATTGAATGCACACAATATCACCACACAAGGCTACAAATATATGAATTATATGTATAGACACATAAATGCATGCCAGAGCAAACTTGCCTCAATAGATTTGGCTAATAACCGCATACAACTCAATATGGCGGCCTAGTATTAGCAATGATCTGATCACCGCACACCATAGTGGCCCTAATTTATAACAACGAATAAACCTCCAAAACTGGACAACGAATACTCTGCGGTATGTAGGAAATTGACACTAGTTAACATCCCAAACTAGAATTACACACTACACTCCAAATACTCCGCAGGAAGGCAAAACTCAGAATATGAAACTCATGGCACACTCTTCTCAGCAAACTGCTGGGCAGGGAAAAACTCAGTACGTCCGCTCTCGGACCTGACTAGACGATCACTGCCTATCTTGGCGCCCAAAAAATCTCGCTTCCCGTCCGGTCACATGACCTGAGCAATCAAGTTTATCTCAGGGTTGCCAAAACTCAACGTTAACATTGTAGCCATTCTAATTTTTCATCACCGCGAAATAGCGCTGTGACAACCACACCCCCCCCCCCCCTTTTTTTAAAGAAAGAAAATGTAGTTTTCTTCCACCGGAGGAGCTTCGCCCGCCCCCCCTCCCCCCTGCGGAGCATGGACGAACATATGCCATCATAGCATCTCCTCAAGTGCCTAGAGAGTGCCATAGTTCTCCACCATCATTGTCGTACATGCTTTCTCAACCTATCCACCAACCACCATATGAGTATGAAGTAGGCTAACCCAGGTACTGGTAGTCGTGAAAAATAACAATGACTGCCCACCCCTGGTCTATCAAACACCCTATATAGTGCATTCATAGTTATTCTTATCTAGCCATCCACAACAGTAAATAATCTCATCGCATAGACAATCATTTGTAACATAGTTTAAATATACATTCAATACACTTCTAAAGCAACTTGCCTTTATGGCACCATGATCCATAAATTACAAAGTATGACATAGTATAGTAACAACATGATCTTTAAAGATTTTAAACCATCTATACTCTTGTCAGAATAGTACTGGCTGCGTGGGTCAGACTCCACTGTTCGGTTCGCTTTAACCGAAACACACTAATAGCCCGCGAAACCAACACCTATCCCTAGCTTATTGCTGGACTATCAGCAGGTGGTTATGAAGCAACGACATGTGCTTCCACCTGACTGCATCACGCGCACCCCACCTATTCGCGAAAGTCACACGGCACCTGATGCTGATTATGATGATAATGTTACTTGCGACTTAGTTTATACGTTGTGAAGAGAAACCAGAGTTGATTGCGACTTAGTCCTTCTCTGTTCATTCATAGCTATTTTACTGTTAACGCCCTTAGCTTCAGGAAATCCACTCAGCTTTCGCACCCTTTTTCTAGCGCCCCGCTTAATTCGCACACAATCTTCATTATAATTTCATGAAACCCAGACACACAAAGAACATAATCAAATACCACCTTCCCTGCAACTCATTTCCTACGCCCTGGTGGGTGATGACTATCTCGTATAATTACTTGTTCTGTTTTCAGTACCTCATAAAGACATAACAATCATCTACGTAACTCGAATCTTTAATGTCAGTAGCGATAGAAATAGCTAACGTTACCAGAGAGGAACCCATCGTAGTCTTTAATGTGTGTATTTGTTATCATCCCTCTCTTTCTCCCACTTCCTCTCTCTTTGTCTCTCTCTATCTCTTTATCTCTCTTTCTCTATATCTCTTTCTCTCTCTATATTATATTTTTTTTTAACTATTGCTATGTTTTTCTGACTGGGCTCTTGAGTTTGGGAAGGTAAAGAAAGCGAGGTAGGGAACTGCGAACCCCACCTCATTAAAAGCTGGATCTAATATAGGGAAGTCTCTAACACTTCACACTCCTACGACAGTATCAGCTTTGCGACTACCGTTACCTGTTTATGTTTGTGTGTGTCTTACTGTTCCCTCAGAAGAGACCCTGACACCATCACCAGAACTGATTTGCTATGGACCCCAGAAGGACGGCGAAAGAGAGGTAGACCAAAGACAACCTGGCGGAGAACAGTGGAGGCTGAGATGCAAAGTATGAACCAGAGTTGGGGCACGGCACGAAGGATGGCCACCGACCGAGCAAAATGGGGACAGTTTGTTGCTGCCCTACAAGATACCTCTAGGCGTGATGGCCACTGACTGCTATGTCAGTCAGGGCTAAGTACACAAGAAGAAGATGTAAATTTGTTCTTAGACCTGTGAAAGAAAGGGTCAGAATATTAGACGGGCCGGCGTGCCCAGTTGCCAACCCTTTGAAAATAAATTCCATTCGTTCGTCTGTTCCACTAGTTCACTTTGTAACATAAACTCTCAGCTTTTGTCCTTCAGCGGCGTGGGACGATTCAATGACGTTTTTTCGAAGCTCCGTGTGGCACGTGCAATGACGTATAACCTACTGATAGCATCAACCACTGCCTCAATTTGTTCCTTTCATTCATTCTCGTGCCTTACTTTCCAATGATGTAACATACCTGAGAGTGATTTGTCAATTGATATTATGACCAGGTGGCTAAATAATTGAATGTGTTGTAGATATGGCTAATATTGTCCTTATAGTTCCCGGTGTTCTTTTGATACAAGGCAAGAATATGACCACTGCTTCTTCAGCCATATCGTACAAGGCACCTAATATGAGGTTGTGTATGAGGTTGTGTATGAGGTTGTGTATGGGGTTGTGTATGCGGTTGTGTATGGGGTTGTGTATGAGGTTGTGTATGGGGTTGTGTATGAGGTTGTGTATGAGGTTGTGTATGAGGTTGTGTATGAGGTTGTGTATGAGATTGTGTATGAGGTTGTGTATCAGGTTGTGTATGAGGTTGTGTATGGGGTTGTGTATGAGATTGTACGAGTATATGGGGTTTGTATGAGGTTGGCAACCTCATCATGTAGAACAAATTGCTAGAGAGACTACGGCTGCGACAGCGTTTGAGTGCTTTGTGTAGGTTGTTTGCACGAGGACCAGCTGCAGCAGTAGCACCAAAATCCGTATGGAGCAAAAAGGAACATGGTAATGATAAGTAATGTTATTCTGCTCATTCCTTGTTGCCATGGTTACACACCCATTGAGGCATATTGGGAATACGGTGTTAGGACTATTTTTTATATATTTTGTTAACCATCGGCACACTAGGTGATTCGCTGTTAACTCCCATATAATCACAGGTCTTTCTCACATAACGCTGACAGTCTGCCACAGGCTTCTCCCGCCGTTATACAGTTTCTCCTTCGAAAAAAATTGGTGAAGCGCCATACTGTCAATAAGCTTCTCTCACGGAGCCGACATTTCTGGAAGACTTGCTCTACCGTCTTCTTGTCTCCCCTCCTTTAACACACGTTCAGGTATGTCTGGCCCGATTTTTTTGTAATTTGTTGAACAGATGGTATTTGAGGCTGCAGTGGCCGGTTCATCACTCTGAACATTATCACGTGATCATGTCCTGGTAAGGAGTTGGTTGCTTCAGATTCATCTGATGATGATGAAGAATATGAATACTAAATACGTTGTCACGTGAATCTCAGCTCAGTGCCAATATTTTGCGCTTCTTTCGGGGCATGCAGCCCCACAAAGCTGGTTTCCTTGCAGGAAGCCTACATCAAGCATTCACGGGATTTTGCAGCAGTAGTTTCTGTGGCAATCTGTTTTACATGAGGCTGCCAGTCCCATGCACATTCTCATATCTTCATATTAGTCACCTTGAACGACCTCTGAGAGGTCAGTCGCCCTATTCTGTCGCTGTCTCCTCGGAGATCTCTAGGAACTACACGTGGCTATGACATCTTTACTATCCCAAATGTTACAATGTTGTTATCTTGCAATACCAAATCGTTGTTCTGCAGCTGTATTCAATTTTTCTTCTGTAGCACTGTTGAATCTCCCATTTGCAGCAAAATTAAATCTCTCTTCTGTAGCACTGTTGAATCTCCAATTTGCGGCAAAATTAAATCTCTCTTCTGTAGCACTGTTGAATCTCCCATTTGCGGCAAAATTAAATCTCTCTTCTGTAGCACTGTTGAATCTCCCATTTGCGGGAAAATTAAATCTCTCTTCTGTAGCACTGTTGAATCTCCCATTTGCGGCAAAATTAAATCTCTCTTCTGTAGCACTGTTGAATCTCCCATTTGCGAGAAAATTAAATCTCTCTTCTGTAGCACTGCAGTAAAATTAACATTTTGTTTCTTCCGTGGCAAAAATAAAAATCTTTCGTGTACGTCTAAGTTTAATCCCTGTTTTTAAAACAATTTTTTTTTTCTTTATTAAATGGTTCTTCTTCTCCTCCAGGCCTCTTTGCCTGCTGGTGTATGTGACCACGTTTTTCACAACTTTCTGTCCTCATTGCTGTTTATAAATTCTACTATTGGTTTCATTCTATAATGTGGATCAATCCAGTCTTCCCTCTCTTTATCGTTTCGTATCTCTTTTTTTTAAATCAATCATCTCTGTTGTCACAACGTATTTAAGCTTTCGTGTTGTCACAACGTACTCAAGCTTTCCTATTGTCACAACGTATTTAAGCTTTCCTGTTGTCACGACGTATTTAAGCTTTCCGCCTCTCGTAACGTACCCACTGCTTCCTTCTACATTCAGCCGCGGTAGCATAGTAGTTAGTGCACTAGCTTCCTAGCTCAGTGGTCTATGGTTCGATCCACAGATGAGGTGGGATTTTTTTTTAGGCCGCAAACGGCTCCTGGGTCGACCCAGCTCCAACTGGGTACCAAAGCAACTTCCGGGAAGGTTAAGGCGGCCGGCGTGATGCTGACCACGTCACCCCTAGTGTGCCGATGGTCAAGAAAATATGGGTCTAACACCATATTCCCAATATGCCTCAATGGGCGTGTAACGGGCTCCCTTCTACATTCACAGTCATGAGTAGAGATCTTTCATTTGTATTAGTACTCATTGTGGTACATGCAGCAATATTAAGTCTTTCTTTGCAGCATTATTTTTCAGTAGCAGCATTAGACATCTGTTATGAAGCAATATTAAATCTCTTTTATATAGAAATATCCAATAGGCTGTCAATAGGTTGGCCAGAGTCACAACACAGCCTGTTTAACAAACACGTCTCACGGTGTAAATAAATAAATATAGGTTAATGGCAGTTATTCCTTAGACAGACAGAAGTACACCAGGCAACAGAAAATAAATATAGATAACAGGCTCTCCGGCAAATAGAACCATCTAAATGGCGTCATCGCCTTGTTGCACAAGTGAAAGTACACAAAGCCAGTTCAACACCCCAAAAAGTGCCTTATTGGCTGTGGTCATTTTTTAACGACACTATACCCAACTATGGAATGTAGGACACGTGAATGACCCAGATATTTATAGACTCAATCACTAGTATAACTTTAATATTGCCAACTATAAACCAAATAAAGGTGGAAATACCTGTATCTAGTAAGTTGTAGAGGAAGATGAACAACATAGGATATCATTGGTTGGTTTAAGTTACGAATGGGTGTACACATAAATAAATAATTAAGGAAAGCTGATGCTAGTAAGTAATAAATAAATAAAATCCATGTTATTTATTTATTCATTTATTTATTTACTAACAGGCCCCATGTTTCCTTCATTATTTATTTGGCAAGGCGTACTAAGTTGTTGCTTTACAAACTTCCGTAGCTACCTCTTAGAAAACCATCAGCATCATCACTTTACGATATTATTAGTGGTCTTAGGGAAATAACAAGATAAATCAGTGAAAAATGTAATAATAATTATAATGATATCCCCTTCAGTCATAATTGACTATGACAATGCGCCCCTGAGGTGACAGCCCTCAGCTGCTTATTTTCCTGATATCCTCTTCTGCATGTTGTGTGAGCTTGTTTTCGCCCAATCTGAGGTGGCGCCGCATATAGCATCGCCACTTGGTGCGACCGGCTTCATCCTCCCAGGTTGCTGGATTTATGTCCATTGCCCTCATGTCTCTCTTGCACACATCTTTGAATATCAGCTGCTGTCGCCCAACTGTTCTTATGCCATCTGCCAGTTGTCCGTAGAGGATACGTTTCTGGATGTGACCATCTTCCAAGCGGCGGACATGGCCAAGCCAGCGTAGTCTGCGCTGTCTAAGCAGTGTATACATGCTTTGAAGGCCAGCACGTGATAACACCTCGACATTTGTCACTTTATCTTTCGACGAAATGCCGAGGATATGGCGTAGACACCATAGATGGAAGGTATTGAGCCTTCTTTCTCGCTTAGCATAGGTTGTCCATGTCTTACTGCCATATAGAAGTGTGCAAGTGACGCAGGTGTTATATACCGCAGCTTTGGTCTTCGTTGTGAGTTTGGAGTTTCCCTAAACACGCGATGTGAGTCAGGCAAAGGTAGCTGCGGCTGTCAATTTCTGTCCAGAGAGAGTTTGTCATTGATGGTAGACGTAGGAACGTAAAGTGGTGCACCACTGCCAATTCATAGTTATCGATAGTGATAACTGGTGAAGCATCCACATCCTGGATCAGCATATTTGTTTTCTTTAAACTTTTTGTGAAGCCAACGACCTTACATGCTTGGGTGAAGTGATTCATGAAGCTCTGAAGCTCATGTTGGCTTTGAGTGACGACTGCAGCGTCATCAACGAATAACAATTCTCTTATAGTGACCCTTCTGATTTTTGTTTTTGCCTTTAGCCTTGCGAGATTAAACAGACGGCCATCTGACCTAGTGTGAAGGCATATTCCTTTAGTTGCATCTCTGAATGCATGTTTCAAGAGTAAGGCAAAGAAATCCCGAAGAGGGTTGGAGCCAGAACGTAGCCTTGTTTAACGCCAGTGCGTCTGTCAAAGGGTTGTGATGTGCTTCCAGCATATTGGACTGTTCCCTCCATGTCCTCGTGGAATGACTTTATTATTTCCAGCAATTTTCACGAGGATTTTGTAGAGTCCAACCCTACTAAACAGGTCAAATGCTTTTGTGAGGTCTATAAAGGTAGGTCAAGATGGCGGCGTGGTAGGCCGCACTTTTGTGTTGTGCATTTCATGTCGTCGTTTTGGAGTCTGCATCAGTGGTAACAGCCCTCATTAAGGCTGTATGAGTTTGTAGTGTGTTTGGCTATTTCTGGATTATGTTGCTAAGTATTTTAAAGATGAAAACATCAAGTTTGCCTATCATGTGAGTTCGCTGTTTGTGTTGATACAAGTAGCAAAGATGGCGGTTTTGTGATGTGTCGATCGGACAGTGTTTCAAAACATTACAGATTTATTGAGGGCTATTGTTACTGCTCCAGGTACATTTTTGTATGTACCTGCAAGGATACTTGGAGAGGAGATGGGCACCGCCAAGCAAACCTCTTGCCCACTGAAATGCTATGATGGAAAGTCAACTCAGTAATAATTTGCCGGATCGGTCGATGCCCGGATTAACAACGACCGCGCTCTCATTGCCCCTTGAGAGTGATAAGTCAGCGAATGGGGTAAAAACACCTGTTTTGAAACTTCCAAGAGAAAGTTTTGTTGTTGGAACTTGGAATGTACGCACGCTATATGCGTGTGGAAAAGTCAAAGAACTAACACATGAACTTGTTAGATACTCGTGGGACATCCTGGGCCTAGCAGAAGTCAGATGGACAGGATTAGGTGAATCAATAACGGATGATGGTCACAAAATTTGGTTTAGTGGAGATGAGTCTAAACATCAGCATGGAGTAGGTTTTATCGTACATAAAGATAGATTGAACTCTGTCATCAGCTGCACCCCAATAAATAGCAGGCTTATCACCATTCGTATTGCAGCACATCCAAAGAACATCTCCATTATACAGGTATATGCCCCCACTACTGACTATGAGGATGAGGCAATTGATACATTTTATGACAATCTGGATGAAGCAATTAAGAAAATTCCAAAGAAAGATCTTCTCATCGTGTTAGGTGATTGGAATGCTAAAATAGGGCCAGATGCATACGGTCACTGGGCTGGTACAGTGGGGAGATTTGGGACAGGTGAAACCAACGATCGAGGACTAAGGCTACTAGAATTTGCCAGCAACTATAAACTAACCATTGCAAATACACTATTTCCTCATAAGTTATCAAGAAGAACAACGTGGCATGCCCCAAAAACTGAGATACATGGCCAAATTGATTTTATTCTTGTATCCAAAATATTCAAGTCTAGTATTAATAAAGCCAAGACTAGGACTTTTCCTGGCGCCGACATTGGTAGTGATCACGACATGGTATTGATGACGCTCAAGCTTAAACTTAAAAAGAACTATAATCAAAACAGATGTTCTCAGTTAAGATTCAATTTAGACAAACTGAAAGATCCAGAAATCGCGGGAATCTTTGAGGCAACTGTTGGAGGAAAATTCGCAGCTCTCAATTTTTTGGAGGATGATATCAACTCAATCACAGAGAACATGAAAGACGTGCTCATTGAATCAGCAACAGAAATACTTGGTAAAAGAAAGAAAATAAACAAACCATGGGTTACAGATGACATTCTGAAGTTATGTGATACACGGCGGGAAATG
Organism: Oreohelix idahoensis; assembly: GCA_024509875.1. Classification (NCBI taxonomy): domain Eukaryota; kingdom Metazoa; phylum Mollusca; class Gastropoda; order Stylommatophora; family Oreohelicidae; genus Oreohelix; species Oreohelix idahoensis. Next base: position 44,146 of record JAMPIV010021596.1, on the reverse strand, counting down.
AAAAAGGTTAAGAAAGAGGTTCCTGAAGCAGCATGGCAATACAGTATGGTGAATAAAAATATTAGGAAGAAAATGAAACAGGCCAAAGAAAAATGGGTAGCTGATCAATGTGAGTCCATTAATACGGGGCCAATAAAAGGTAACAGCAAGGCAGCTTTTGACACATTAAGAAAACTATCAAAACCCCAACAGCCCAGGGTAACTGTCATAGAAGATAGCAATGGGACTCTGCTCAATGAAAAAACAGCTGTAATGAGAAGGTGGACAGAATATTGTAAAGAATTATATAACTGTAAACTTGACACTGACTTAGGCATATTAAACAACATTAAGTGCGAAAACAGGGAACTCGGAAATGCAGCAATATTACGGGAAGAAGTGGAAGAGGCTATATGTTCGATGAAAGGAGGGAAGTCACCGGGTGTGGATAATATCCCAGCAGAGCTCTTGAAATATGGAGGACCAGATATAGTAAAAATCATGACAACAATTTGCCAGAAGATATGGAGTACAAAAAAATGGCCAAAAGAATGGACGCAGTCATTAGTAATACCGCTTCCAAAGAAAGGAAATCTAAAAATGTGCAAGAACTACAGAACCATTAGCCTTATTAGTCATCCAAGTAAGGTGATGTTAAGGATACTTTTGAACAGAATAAAACAGAAATCAGAAGAAATCTTGTCAGAGGAACAGGCTGGCTTTAGACCAAAAAGAAGTACCTCAGAACAAATCTTCAATATTAGAGTACTTATCGAAAAACATCTCCAACATCAACACGATTTATACCATAACTTCATCGATTTCACAAAAGCCTTCGATCGAGTCTGGCATGAAGGCTTATGGCAAGTAATGAGAAAATTCAATTTTGATACCAACATCATAGATATCATTGAAGCACTATACAAGGACGCAAGCAGTGCTGTTTTTGCAAGCAACGACATTGGAGAATTTTTCAAAACAACTGTAGGAGTTCGGCAGGGATGTATCCTGTCCCCAGTGCTCTTTAATATTTATCTAGAACATATTATGCAGGAGGCTCTCTACGATTATAAATCAACCATATCGATTGGAGGCCGACCTCTGTGCAACCTACGTTTTGCTGATGATATTGATCTGATAGCTGGATCAGAATCAGAACTTCAAGACCTTACCTCTAGACTGGAGAAAGTAACAAGAACGTATGGGATGGAAATTAATATAGAAAAAAGCAAGATATTGGTGAATAGCCATAAGAAACATGTTCCGACCAACATTACGTTAAATGGGCAAACGTTAGAAGAAGTTAACACCTTTAAATATCTCGGGTCCACTATATGTAGTGATGGAAGATCAAGTAAAGAAATCAAGACAAGACTTGAGATGGCCTCAGCTGCCATAACAAAGTTGAATGTGATCTGGAAAAGTAACATCAGTTTTCCTGTGAAGATCAAATTATACAAATCACTTGTATTATCTATTCTCTTGTATGGGTGTGAGAGCTGGACACTCACTGCAGATACGGAGCGAAGGATTCAGGCTTTCGAGCATAAATGTTATAGAAGAATTTTGCGCATTTGCTATAAAGAGCACAAAACAAATGTCTATGTTAGAGAGAAGATAAACACCTATGCAGGCCACCAAGAACCACTTTGTCAATAGTGAAACATCGAAAGCTTGCCTGGTTTGGGCATGTAACTCGTCATGACTCCCTTTCGAAAACGATCCTTCAGGGGACAGTCGAAGGTAAACGGAGAAGAGGAAGGCAGAGAAAATCCTGGGCTGATAACATCAAAGAATGGGCAGGACACGGTTTTTCCACACTTGTACGCATTGCTGAGGATAGAGAGCAGTGGAGGACCCTGTCTGCTGATGCTTCCACCATGGCACCCCTACGACCCATGACGGGTTACGGGCTGAGATGAGATGATAAAGGCGATATATAGAGGCCTTTTCTGCACTCTTGATTTTTCCTGAAGCTACGGAGAAAAAAGATCATTTCTGTTCTTGATCTACCAGCTCATAATCCACACTGTGACTCTGGATATATGCGCTCAGCTAACTTGTGTCTGCACTATGGTACGAGCGCGTAGAGAGCACAGACCTGAGAAATGGCCTTCTGACGAGAATCAGATCCAGTTGGTGCCAGTGCTTGGATCGTGGGTGTCTCCATGACACCTTATGCTGGAGTTTTGTCTGAAAGTAGGTGTTGGTCACGCAGAGGTCCTGATGGAAACACAACTCCAAGAGCCGTTGTCCATTTTCATCCATCTTGCCAATGCCAAACCTGCCCAGACATGAAGGCCATGAAACATTCTCGGCACCCACTCTAGCGCTGAAGTCACCAAGGAGAACAAGCTGTTCTTGCCTAGGTGTGCTTTTGATGACAGCTGCTAGATTCTCGTAGAACTCATCTTTAGCTTCTGACGCAGAGTATGGAGTAGGAGCATACACACTGAAAAGGGCGATGGGACCTGCACTAGTTTGCATGCGGAGCGTTAACAGGCGTTCTAATACCATTCTCACCTGGGTCAACCATTTTAGTTAGCGATTTTTTTTAACCGCAAAACCTACTCGATGTTCTCTAGTTTTATTAAGGTCTTTCTCTTGCCAATAAAATGTGTAGTCCTTCTCGCTCCCCATTCCTGAGTATGCCAGGCATGTTTCCTGAAGTGCAGCTATATCCACCTGGTCGTTTGAGTTCGTCATTGATTACGGCTGTCTTCCTGGCATCGTTTATGTCCTGTAGGTTTTCGGATAATCCAGTCAGCATAGTCCTGACGTTGCAGCATCCCAATCTGATAGGTTTTTTTATTTCTTTTACTTCTTGTTTTGTGATAATTGCTTGGTGCAAAATTTTCTGTCCACAATTCGGGTTTGACCCTAATCCCCCATGCACCCAATGGGGAAAGCAGACAGTCGCGGAACAACACCTAATTGACTGGGGACTGCCCAGCTTGAAGCGGACAGTAGCTGTCCAGTGAGATCCGAGAACCTCTCCCACTGTCGGAAGTAGCCCATGGTGCCATGACCTATACCAATTGGGCAAAATGCTTTTAACTGGTAACTGCTACTTCCCGTGTTTTGCCGACACCTATAGGGTGAAGCTGGAGTGTCCTCTCCTCGGCGCGAGCGTGGGCAGTTATATGGGCGCTGTTGCCCATGCAGTATATTCCCCCTCTCCACGCAGCCGGTATATCCAAAGGAACGGCAGTAGCCGATACAGTTTGGTACCAGCCACGTCGCAGGAGTTGCCAGAATAATGTCGAATCAACATTAGACTGCCTTAGGGACCCCAACTCCGGATTTATCCTCAGCCGAAGCCTTTCCCACAAATGAATATTCCCGCTAGGTAGCAGTGGTTTGAGTTCAGAGTTTTACCTTCTCTTAGATAGGCTGCCAACCAAAGATCATGAACCTTATCTGCCCGAAGCTACAGTTTCTAAGGCGCCAGTGACTCGTCTTCGCCCCTTCTCCCGTCAGTGGAAACAGTTCCGCCGGAATCAAATTGAGCAATGCATGAAGGCCGGAAGCTGGGCTTGGTTGTCAGAGGCTATTTGAGGTGCGTGCCATATAAACATTTATCTGCAGTGAGAGCTTAGTCTCACAACAACCCCTGGCTATAACAACCTTTGGAACCAGTGAGAAATGACAGACACAGACATGAGATGGATAGACTAAAGGGTCATCTACTGGACTAAGCTGTCCCCTGAATGTAACTCAAGTTAAAGCTACGTTGGCAATTAACCGATCGGTCAAAGAGTGAGGGCGTGTTTAGTGAGAAGGACATATAAGAAAAAAAAAAGGAATGCTGTGAATGATAATAGTGAAAGCGATGATTTTAGTGGGTGAATGATTTGGTCACATGATCTAGAATTGCAAAGATGTTAGGACAGTTGAAAAGTCTTGGCCATTCAGTGCTCAGATCCGCAATAGAATGGGTGACTTGATATTCACTCGATGCGCGCATAGATTCGTAAGAACGTTGACATCTTATATTATGCAGTGTACTTAATGGCACGGGAATGCTGAGAAATGTTGCAGGTTTAGAATAAGCCCTGGTGATTATTTGAAAGTTCTGCTGATGTTTTGATGTAGCTTGTGTAAGCTGAACTGGTAAGTATTTGTTCTAAGTGTTTGCGAGAATTCACTTTGTGATTACTTGTATATTGTTTACACTTAAACAGTTGGCTGGATGTTTATGATTTAACATTTACTGTGTCCTGACTTGCCTTGTATAGTTCTCGTGAGTTTTTGAGAAGACGAAGAAAGAATGGGACTACTGTCTTCTCATGCATGTCGTAAAGGCGGTTAGTATGAAGTCGTGCATTGGGCTGGCAACCTTATCACGTAAAACAAATAGCTCGTTTTAAGGCCGTATCGAATGCATGTCCCACACTTCTTCTTTTAACCGCAATTTGTGTATTCAATACAACCTCCAAAAAGAATCTAGCAATGCAGTAATGATGGATAAGGGTTTAGTAGGTTTATGAATCATAAATTTTGCCCTAAACCCTAACCTTAATCCTAACCCTAATGACGCGGTTGACTTGTTTGGATGGCGTCGAAGTGCACGGCCCACTTTGCTTCATTTCAACCAAATATTCAGCTATACTCAGTATTTTTCGTGAAATTTTTTATTCGTATTTGATTACTTTCGGTTGAAATGAAGAACAATGGACGTGTGTTCGATGTCACCCAGTAATAATCCTAAAAATTTAGAAACTAAACCTAACCCCAACCCTTATCCCTTATTACTGCATCCCTGAATCCTTTTTAAGGCAGTATCGAACACACGTCTCACTGTTCTTCATATCAACCATTACTTTCATTAACTCCACGTCAATTTTGAATGTGGATGTAACAGTTAATTTCTTTAACATATTGTCTCTGCCGGCTGCTTGTTGTCCAAATTAAATTGGATCTCGCAGAGAAGGAAATGATATGGCTGACAATGACTACGTGATTACGATTGTTTGGACGAACTATTTTTACTACATTATGGGTTACATGTGTGATAAAGTGTTATTTTATTCCCGTTAATGATGTCCACCAAAAGATAATTATAAGTGGATGGAAGCAGACATCATCATCATCAGTTGATAAACTCTTAATACAAGACCCTTGCCCTGAGCAAGAGACATGCTGAGAAATCTGAAGCTCGCTCGAACATCTTCTTCTTCTTTGATCCATAACCGCCAACCGTCAAAGCAGTCAGCGGCCATCACGCCTGGTGGCGTCTTGTAGGGCAGCAACAAATTGATTCCACTTTGCTCGGTCGGCGGCCATCCTTCGTACAGTGCCCCAACTGTGGTTCATTCTTTGCATCTCAGCTTCCACAGTTCTCCGCCAAGTTGTTTTTGGTCGGCCTCTCTTTCGCTTTCCCTCGGGGGTCCATAGCATAGCTGTTCTTGCAATGGTATCAGGGTCCCTTCTGAGGACATGGCCAACCCAACTCCAGCGTCTGCCAGCTATGATGGTGTGCATGTCCTCCTGGTTACTCCGAATAAGTAGTTCTTGGTTGGTGATGGTGTTTGGCCAAAAGATTCGGAGAATTTTCCTTAGGCAGATTGTGTGGAAGGAGGACAGTTTCGACATTTCCTTCTCTGTTACTCTCCAACATTCCGCACCATAGAGAAGCACAGAAAGTACGCAGCTCTCATACAGTCTTAATTTGGTGTTTGTGCTGTACTGGGAAGACTTCCAAATGTTGTTGAGAATAGCAAAGGCTGTTCTCGCTTTATTCATTCTGTTGTTAATGTCCTTGCTTGTTCCGCCGTCAGGTGTTACTATGCTTCCTAGGTAAGTAAATGTGTCTGTCTGTTCTAACTTCTGGTTCCTTACTGTTATTGGCTCAGGATTGCCCACATTTAGTGTCATGACCTCTGTCTTCTTCAGATTGATGTTCAGGCCAACCTGCTGGCCATACTTATTCAGTCTATCAGTTTTGTCTTGAATGTGTTGGTGTGAATGCGCGAGCAGTGCAATGTCATCTGCATATTCCAAATCTTCCAGTGTAGAAAACGTTGTCCATCTAATTCCCCTTGGACTGCCCTCTGTTGTCTGGCGCATCACCCAATCTATGACTGTCAAAAATAATGTTGTTGATAAGGGGCATCCCTGTCGTACTCCTGTTTTCACTTCGAAAGTTACATTACTCGATCCAACACTGCACGTAAAGTTAGAATAGAGGCTTTTTATAATGGAAACAATGCGGCTGGGAATTCCATAAGCCCTCAGAATTTTCCATAGGCTGTCCCTGTGTATGCTGTCGAAAGCCTTTTCAAAATCAACAAAGTTAATGTACAGCTGTCTCTGCCATTCTGAGCACTGCTCTATAATGTTCCTGAGGGCAAATATATGATCTGCACATCTTCTGTTCTTTCTGAAGCCCGCTTGTTCTTTCCTCAGTTTATGGTCAACTGCTTTTGAAATTCTCTGGATGATTATCCTGCCTAGTATTTTGCTGGGAACTGAGAGGAGGGTAATTCCTCTCCAGTTGTTGCAGTCTGCAAGGTCGCCCTTCTTGGGCAATTTGACAATTGTTCCTTTACTCCACTCTGTTGGTGTTGTCTCAGTTTCCCAGACTTGTGCAAATAGTGGTTCTAATAGTTCTGCTGCTAGTTCAGGGTCTGTCTTGAATAGCTCAGCATTCAGATTGTCGTGACCAGGCGCTTTTCCATTTTTTTTTAGCCCTTTGATAGCTGTGATAATTTCTTCTTTTCGTGGAATGTCTGTATTTACGTCTAAGTCACTTTCAGCCTCAGGAACATTCAGCTGAGTCTCTGGTGGTTCCTTATTCAGTGTTTCTCTGAAGTGCTCTGCCCACCTTGTTTCCTGCCCCTGTGCTGTGGTGATGAGATTTCCTTGCTTGTCTCTTACTAACGTTATGTTGTTTGCACCTCGTTTTCCACTGATAGCTTTAGTTATTTTATAAACTGTGCTTTGTTCATTTCTCAGTGCTGCCTCTTCTGCCTGTCTTGCAAGGTCATCCAGAAATGTCCTTTTGTTAGCACGGGTTTGACGTTTTACTTCCTTGTCCAGCTGACTGTACTGTTCACTATATATTGCCTTTAACCTGGGAGACTTAGCTTCTGTTTTCTTCCTTTTCATTTCCTTTCTCTTCGCTATGGTGTTTAGCGTTTCTGGTGTTATCCAGTCTTGGCTCTTTCTTTCCTGGAATCCCAAGCATGACTTGCTGCTTTCTTTATATATTGTTGAGATGGTGTTGAATTTCTGGTCCACATCGTCGGTCTCTGTTCTTTCCTGGCTTAAATACTGTGTTGTTGTGTTGCTCGTGGTTCGAGTATGGAATGTCAACTTGACCTACGCAGTGGTGTGTAGACATAGATGGAGTGTATAATGTGCGAATGATAGGAAGAGTTCGTGGTGTTGACAAATGTTCTTTTCTTACACTCATGTATGGCTGGAAGTCATCGACACCAACGACTGTGTACCTTTTCTAAAGTTTAATTGGACGTACACACTCGACAGCACAGATAGTGACAAATCACAGGTTGGCATAATACATCATGGTACAGTGGATAACTGGTCTTGCAATGTTATGTTACATGGGCACTCATGTAGAATAATATTATAATGGACTGTCAGTAGCCAAGCACTCAGTATTGCCCATATATATATATCAACTGAGTTTACTGACAAAGCACGTCAGATTATAAACAATATCCAAGATGGCTTCTACCTAATCTCGTCTAGCGAAGATTCTTTCACATAAGGTTCAGCACAGTTTTTTCATATAATAATATTGAACCACTAGCAATGGGTTCTCATGTGTAGCAGTGATCTCTGGACTAATCAAGCGATAATACGGGCATCCCTTTTCTCTTCTTGAAAGTCACTACATGTTTGGTTCCAAGATGGCTTCACTCGTGAGCTGTCACTCACGTTTGGATACAGATAATGAATCTGTCCTAAAGTTAGTCATTCATTAAATCTTTCATTGCTCTGTAGATTTGATCATGAACACTTGACTGCAATCTACAGGATATAGTGCTGCTAGGAATCGAAGTCGTTTTCATCGAGTCAAATATATTCTCTTAGACATTCAAATCGTACCTATCGAAAATGGTGGCTTCGTACGAGAGTTCATAAGAGTGTCTATTATTACCTTGGTATCAGAAATATGATCCTGCCATTCCTTGGCAATACGAATAAACACTGGGGTAAAGCATACACGGTAGGTCTAGACGACTATCACTTTCCCCACAAATACTGAGATCACTTTTTCCCCGGCGACAAGCCGACATAGAAAACACAGTCCCTATCGGGACGAAGCCAAATCACACCACACTCTAGCGACACATCCGCCGAATAGCCTTTGACCTCTCTAGAGACAACAGAACATATAGTTCGACTTAGATATGTAAAGATATACAGATATAAGACAGACTCGTCCTACTCAGACAAACAATACACATAAATTCAGGCCATAGATATTCTGAAGCAAGAACAATCTATTACTACCCAAACGAAGAATAAATCGCAGAAAACTGGACTCATCCGCGGAGTTCGATCGAAAGAGCCGACACAACTTTCAAGGGAAGTAACTCAATAATGACTTTTCCTTAAGCACTATTTTGTTTACAAAATATTTGCGAACATAACAAGTATACCAATGTATAATATTGTAAGATATCAAAGACTGCACGTAACAGTCTTACCACACCTCCCGGGGAAAAAATGGAACATTTTTTTTTTTTTTTTGAAATACATCTAGGAGCAACGTACAATAGGCTCACAACGCATGAATAATGCGCAGATGAAAATATCAGGAATACCTATAACGCCTAATATGAGGCTAAGTCGACTTATGGAGCGACTGGTGAGAATGTGTCTCATAAACTGAGAGAAATTATTTCTCTACAAGTATATTTTTCCAGGAAGGTGTCATCAAAGTATAATACAATTCTGGCAATTACACAATGCCTAAAAAATTCATATCATCATTTCTTATTAGATATCTTAAATTTATGATTTATGAAGAAAAAATCATCAAAGCACAGCGGTGAATAAACATCAATGAACCGCTATGTAGTGATACAATCATTATATTATTAAATTACAAATGTGTATCTATCATGATATAGAAAAGGAACTACTATAGAACTAGACATATCAAGAAGTCTAAGCCCTAATAATTATGTGGAATCATGTGGGCATCTTGACAGAATGTCTGCCATCACATTATCTGATCCACGAATAGCTCGCACAGAGAAATGAAAAGGTTGAAGAGCAATTGCATATCGAGTAGACCTCGAGCTCTTCAAATTCTTACTCTGTATAGCAGTAAGAGCTTTTTGGTCGGTTTCTACTATGAAATGTGCGCCTAGAAGGAATCTCTGTAGTTTGAGGATCGACCAAACCATAGCTAATAGCTCACGGTCTAAAACCGAATAATTCCTTTCTGCCGCATTAAGTTTTCTGGAAATATACATTACAGGATGCAGAGTTCCAGAGTACTCTTGCATTAGTGCCGCTCCAATCCCAGTGGATGAAGCGTCACTACGAAGAACGAATGTCTTATCTTTAGTAGGTAGCACCAAAATAGGTGGTGTTGAAAACAATGTTTTAATTTTATCCAGAGAGCATTGGCATTCCTGAGACCAGTGGACCACATTAGGCGAACCTTTCTTTAGAAGTGTTGAGAGAGGTGCCATGATAGAGGATAGATTCTGAATGAATCTGCCATAAAATTGAATAAGACCTAACAGACTTCTCACCTGTTTTTTAGTCTTAGGGATTGAGATGTTAAGTATCTTACTAGTATTATGGTCCTCTGTCTTTAGGAAACCATGACCAACTCGGTGGCCTAGGAAAGAAATTTCGCTAAAACCAATATAGGCTTTAGAGGGTTTCGCTGTCAGGTTGTGCTCACGCAAAGTAGACAGCAATTCATCTAACCCTGAATAGTGATCTTCCCAAGTATCGCTGAAAAGACAGATGTCGTCTAGATATGCAATGACATCTGACCGATAAGATAGGATTCGGCGCATCATGCGTACGAATGTAGCTGGTGCGTTCATAAGACCGAAAGGCATAAAATTCCATTGGAACAAACCTCTAGGTGTTGAAAAAGCCGTGAGAGGTTTGGCGCGTTCAGATAAAGGAACTTGCCAATATCCTTTAGACAAATCAAGTTTAGTGAAAAAATGAGATTTGGAGAGTCGAGTAAGTAGCTCTTCCAGTAAAGGCATAGGTTCGGCATCGAACTTCGTTACTTGATTCAATTTTCGATAGTCAACGCAAAGACGTATGTTATTGTCTTTTTTACGAACAATAACCATCGGCGAAGAATATGCAGAGGTGGATGGTTCGATTATTTTCAAATCTATCATCTCATCCAACTCTTTCTCGACCTGTGCTTGAAAATGTATAGGTATAGGATAAGGTCTAACCCTAATAGGAGTATGGTCAGTTAGAACAATGTCATGTTCAATGACATGCGTTTGTCCAGGGATGTCAGTGAGTACATCCTGAAATGTTTGCAACATAGTTGAAACTTGTCGCTGTTCTCCTAGAGACAAATCAGGAGAGACAGTAACGTTCTTCCATGATTCACTAGAATGAAGTGGGATCATTGGAAGAGGAAGATTTACATCTGAAAAACTTGTTTCCTCATCCTGTATTACGGACAGTGATGAGTAATGACCATGTGGTACTGGAGAATTGTCCGTTGCTTGGAAAATGGGTTGCAAATAATCCGGACGTTCATGGAATTCCGTAAGCATATTGATGTGGAAGGTTTTATGCTTCCCATCAATATCGACAATATAGTCGACATCGGAAATTTTCGATATTATATCGTACGGACCTTTCCAAGAAATAAGTAGTCTGTTTTCCCTACAAGGTAGTAATACAAATGCTTTGTCACCAGGACAAAGTTGTCGTAAGCATCTCTTCTTATTGGCAAATTGCCTTGCCTTCTGTTTCGCAAATTCAGAAGAAGAAGTTGCTAATTTGCATGCTTCGATAATCTTTTGTCTCAACGCGATGACATATTCGTAGGATGACTTTGTGTCATCGTCAATATTGTCAGATGTAATGAGATCGTGAAGCAACGACATAGGGCCACGCGGACGCGCGCCAAAGACGAGTTCAAAGGGAGAAAATCCTGTATGTTCATTGGGTACCTCTCTGTAAGCGAAGAGGGCCGCAGGTAAAACTCTGTCCCAGTCTTGAGGATGATCCTCAGTTATCTTCCCCAGTAAGCTTTTAAGTGTTCTATTAAGGCGTTCGACCATACCATTAGACATTGGATGGTAGATACTACTTAAAGATCTATCTATCTGCAGAGTAGACATTACTTGAGACATGGTATCTGATATTAGTTGGGTGCCATGGTCTGACAATATCTCTCCGGGGAACCCCAGACGAGAAAATATAAGCCAAAGAGCATCTGCAATATCAGCAGTAGTAATGCTCTTCAGAGGAATAGCCTCTGGCCAACGTGTGCACATATCAACACACGTCAAGATAAACTGATGTCCTCTGGCAGACTTGATCTTAAATGGACCAATTATGTCTATGGCCATTTTTTGGAACGGCCGAATAGGAATGTCCGCCGCCTGAATGGGTGCAGCATGCCGTGCACCTTTGGATTTAACTTCCTGACATACTTTACAAGATCGACAATAAATCCGTATGTCCTTGTTTACCAATGGCCAAAAGAAAGCCGCAAGGACTCTTGACTTAGTACGGGAAAAACCCATGTGTCCAGCACACTGAGAGTCGTGAGCGTGCTGCAAAATTTTAACTCTCAAATTCTTGGGAACCAGGATTTGAGAATGACTTGACGTAATGGAGTCTTGAACCATACGTACAAGTACGCCATTCTTCTTTGTAATCCACGATTTACGACTTGTGTCTTTATTCGGATCACCTTTAGTTGCAAGAATGAAGAATTTCTTCAGAGTGGGATCATCTTCTTGCTGTTTTATAAACGAGTCACGAGAAATTACCAAGGGATTATCTTGGTTATGCACTTCATTATCTTCAGTAGATGAAGTTTGAGGCATATTAAGAGCCTGAGCTCTAGTGACTACAGCGTTAGCAATCTGCATGTTTTGCCTTTCCCACGTGAAAATTTGTTGCGGAGTGCATTCTCTGACTCCGTGAATGCGACCGATGATGAGGTCAGCGATCGGATTCGGAAGAAGACATGCGTGTACATCTCCTGTAAAGAAAGGTGTAGCAATCCTAATGATAGCAGTAGAGTATTTCTCTAATGTGCCGCCAAATGTTACACATTTGACTACTTGTCCAGTGGCACGGGAAGGATCTACGAGTGACTGCCTAACACCAATTGTGGTGCATCCAGAATCAAATAGCACAGAGACTGGATTGTTATTCACTAAACCCTTATGTAAGACAAGAGAACCTCTTCCATCATGCGCGACTGATGCCGGAAGAGCAGGAAGAGGATGGCCACAGCTTAAAGTAGACACTGTGGTTGGCTCAAATAACGTTTTGCATTGGGGGCACTGAGATGCTCTCCCAAAATCAAAAGCGGCACATGCCATATTACTAGCATCATTATTATCTTTACTCTGTTTATAGGCTTCATTGGACTCTTGTTGTGCAGAGTTTGCCTGAAAATGTGGTTTATGTCTTTTGTATTGAGATCTACCTCGGTTATTATCACCTCTGTAGTTATTGTTACCTCTATTGTAACCCCTATTTGGGTTTGAGTCATAGTTCCCTTGGTTACCATTATCATATTCATTATAATGAGTATCTCTGTAATTATGATCTTGTTGACTCCAAGACGGATAACCCTGATAGTTTCTATAATTACTTCCTCTACGGAAATTCCTATAATTATGACCACCCCTGTGTCGAGAGCTATCAGCTCGTCTCCAGTTCTTTGAAGAAGAACCCTGAAATGATTGGTTACCTTGGTTTTGATAACTATTATGGTTACCTTTTTTATCAAATCTGTTTTGAGGTCCCTGAAATCTGTGTGAATAATTGGGATTGTATGGTGTTGCTGCAGCAACTGGCATACTCTCCTTAATCTTAGTGTTGCCAAAAGTCACGTCGGGGTGTGCAGTGACATATTGGGAACAATATTCTTCCATTTCTTTTAGAGATTTGGGTTTACGCTCATGTATAAATTCAAGGAAAGGTTTGTTCACACATGACATAATCTTATCTCTGAGCAACAAATCCATAAGTCCTTCATACGTTTTTTTCTGTTTTGGAAAGCTCAATCCAACGATCAACTGTGAGACGTGCCTTTGCAGTGAATTCTGAGAATTCTACACCCGTCTCAGGCACCATCGTTTTAAATAAAAGGCGATAGCCTTCCTCACTTAGCTGATATTTTTTATCAAAGCCGCCCTAATGACATCATAATTATCCTTATCTGCTTCTCCTACAAGGCATAATCTAGTCAAAGATTCACCTTTCAAGTTTTCTGATAATTGATTAGCGTATTGTGATTTATCCACATTATGTGTACGACAAGAACGTTCAAATCTATCCAGCCAGAATGTAATATCGTCACTGGACTGATTGAACGGTGGAACCTTAACCTTGTAAGTAGAAGGTTTACCATTACCACTAGATGCCTGATTAACATTACTCATAATTGTCAATCTCAATTTCTCTAACTCAAATTCATGTTCTCTTATTGCTTTTTTCTCTTCAGCATCTAATCTTTTTTGTTCAGCCTCCCTGTCTAATCTTTTTTGTTCAGCTTCCCTGTCTAATCTTTTTTGTTCAGCTTCACTGTCTAATCTTTTTTGTTCAGCAGCAGCTTCTCTTTCTAATTTTTTTTGTTCAGCTTCCCTGTCTAATCTTTTTTGTTCAGCTTCACTGTCTAATCTTTTTTGTTCAGCTTCACTGTCTAATCTTTTTTGTTCAGCAGCAGCTTCTCTTTCTAATTTTTTTTGTTCAGCTTCAAATCTCCTTTCCTCCACCTGCATCTGCAATTTCTTTTGTTCAGCAGCAGCCTCAGCTTCTCTTTCTAATCTTTTCTCTTCAGCCATAGTTTTTCTTTCTTCTGCAGCTAATGCTTTGTCATATTGAGCAACAGCCCATTGTTCTAATTGTTGGCCAGTCTTATCAAGGGCTTTCCCTTGTGTAATGAAGTATTCTAATGTAGACATGATGTCTAACAATAATACTAATCACCTGAACCAATAATAATACCACAAGTTCTTAATGACTTGATTAATCAGTATACTATCCCAATATCTGTGGGTCACAAGCCTTAGTCTTGTATAATAGTAATAATAATCAGGTACTGGTTTATACCATAATCCAAGTGCAGTGCACAGGCAATTGTGTCTTATGAAATATACCTATATAAAACATATGTCAACCAACAGAATACATAAAGTACAAATAGGACTGACAATACAAGAACGTTTGCAGAAATCAAAATAAATCAAATAGGGAAATCAATGAAAATAATCACTGAATCTGCAAAGAATAACAACACAAATGACGTCACAATATATGAATATAAATTGTGAATAGAACTGAAAGATAGAAAAGGTTAGACCAACAAATTACAAACAAATCAAAACAAAACTAAAGAACAAAGAAATATTACAAAAATAACAATAATTACAGACTTCACAGCTAACACAAAAGCAACAGTTGTCGCAGCAAATTTTCAATCAAGAAAATTGCACCTATAGAAAACGCCCACAACGGACCCTCTATGACGTGGGATATTCTGTTGTGAGGACGCCGCCCAACCTTAAACACAACCCGCTGACATAGAAACTAACATACTATACAAACAAATAACATGTAAACATAAATATATATAAATTATGTGTATGATAGTATGTGTTGCAAAATAGGCTCAGTTTTACAGTAATGGCAAAGTTATTTTTATGAAAATAAACAAACTGTCACTTTATTCAATTAAACATTCTGGCCTTAAATATTAAAGTTCATATACAGAAAACAAGAAGATCCATCGATGAAAATAGGACTTCTTAGTTCACCAATACTGTCTTCCTGTTAATATTGACAAGAATTGATCCAACTGTTCTGTGAAACTCTGTAATGTCTAATGTAAAAATGTCAACAACGCTGACCTACATACTGCATTCACTTGACAGGTCACGTGACGAAGTGTTGACAAATAGCAAACCAATACTGCAAGTGTGTCGTATCAGCCACAGGAAACGGTCTGGTATCGGTAATCTGTTGACTTCTGAACTTCTGCGAGGTCAAACCCAGAAAGCTGGTCCACCAGTTGATAAAGTGTTATTTTATTCCCGTTAATGATGTCCACCAAAAGATAATTATAAGTGGATGGAAGCAGACATCATCATCATCAGTTGATAAACTCTTAATACAAGACCCTTGCCCTGAGCAAGAGACATGCTGAGAAATCTGAAGCTCGCTCGAACATCACCAGAGTTAAATACTGTGTTGTTGTGTTGCTCGTGGTTCGAGTATGGAATGTCAACTTGACCTACGCAGTGGTGTGTAGACATAGATGGAGTGTATAATGTGCGAATGATAGGAAGAGTTCGTGGTGTTGACAAATGTTCTTTTCTTACACTCATGTATGGCTGGAAGTCATCGACACCAACGACTGTGTACCTTTTCTAAAGTTTAATTGGACGTACACACTCGACAGCACAGATAGTGACAAATCACAGGTTGGCATAATACATCATGGTACAGTGGATAACTGGTCTTGCAATGTTATGTTACATGGGCACTCATGTAGAATAATATTATAATGGACTGTCAGTAGCCAAGCACTCAGTATTGCCCATATATATATATATATCAACTGAGTTTACTGACAAAGCACGTCAGATTATAAACAATATCCAAGATGGCTTCTACCTAATCTCGTCTAGCGAAGATTCTTTAACATAAGGTTCAGCACAGTTTTTTCATATAATAATATTGAACCACTAGCAATGGGTTCTCATGTGTAGCAGTGATCTCTGGACTAATCAAGCGATAATACGGGCATCCCTTTTCTCTTCTTGAAAGTCACTACATGTTTGGTTCCAAGATGGCTTCACTCGTGAGCTGTCACTCACGTTTGGATACAGATAATGAATCTGTCCTAAAGTTAGTCATTCATTAAATCTTTCATTGCTCTGTAGATTTGATCATGAACACTTGACTGCAATCTACAGGATATAGTGCTGCTAGGAATCGAAGTCGTTTTCATCGAGTCAAATATATTCTCTTAGACATTCAAATCGTACCTATCGAAAATGGTGGCTTCGTACGAGAGTTCATAAGAGTGTCTATTATTACCTTGGTATCAGAAATATGATCCTGCCATTCCTTGGCAATACGAATAAACACTGGGGTAAAGCATACACGATAGGTCTAGACGACTATCACTTTCCCCACAAATACTGAGATCACTTTTTCCCCGGCGACAAGCCGACATAGAAAACACAGTCCCTATCGGGACGAAGCCAAATACACCACACTCTAGCGACACATCCGCCGAATAGCCTTTGACCTCTCTAGAGACAACAGAACATATAGTTCGACTTAGATATGTAAAGATATACAGATATAAGACAGACTCGTCCTACTCAGACAAACAATACACATAAATTCAGGCCATAGATATTCTGAAGCAAGAACAATCTATTACTACCCAAACGAAGAATAAATCGCAGAAAACTGGACTCATCCGCGGAGTTCGATCGAAAGAGCCGACACAACTTTCAAGGGAAGTAACTCAATAATGACTTTTCCTTAAGCACTATTTTGTTTACAAAATATTTGCGAACATAACAAGTATACCAATGTATAATATTGTAAGATATCAAAGACTGCACGTAACAATGTGGTTTTGAATTTTAGACCTCCACTCATTGTGCGAAGAAGAAAAATGAATATATTTAATGTATTTATAATCATCTTGCAGATATAGAAATCACATCATCATCATCGTCTTTGTTTCCCGAGAAGCGTAGACTATCAACACACTCATGCCAAGTCTTACTGTCACCTGCTGATACATGTTTTACTTTTTTGTCTTCTGTTCTCTTCTCCTTTTTTCTATCTGTCTCTATCTCTCTTACCTTTGGGATCCCTGTCTCTATCTCTCTTACCTTGGGGATACCTGTCTCTATCTCTCTTACCTTGGGGATCCCTGTCTCTATCTCTCTTACCTTGGGGATCCCTGTCTCTATCTCTCTTACCTTGGGGATCCCTGCCTCTATCTCTCTTACCTTGGGGATCCCTGCCTCTATATCTCTTACCTTGGGGATCCCAGCCTCTATCTCTCTTACCTTGGGGATCCCTGCCTCTATATCTCTTACCTTGGGGATCCCTGCCTCTATCTCTCTTACCTTGGGGATCCCTGTCTCTATCTCTCTTACCTTGGGGATCCCTGCCTCTATCTCTCTTACCTTGGGGATCCCTGTCTCTATCTCTCTTACCTTGGGGATCCCTGTCTCTATCTCTCTTACCTTGGGGATCCCTGCCTCTATATCTCTTACCTTGGGGATCCCTGTCTCTATCTCTCTTACCTTGGGGATCCCTGTCTCTATCTCTCTTACCTTGGGGATCCCTGTCTCTATCTCTCTTACCTTGGGTATTCCTGTCTCTATCTCTCTTACCTTGGGGATCCCTGTCTCTATCTCTCTTACCTTGGGGATCCCTGCCTCTATATCTCTTACCTTGGGGATCCCTGTCTCTATCTCTCTTACCTTGGGGATCCCTGTCTCTATCTCTCTTACCTTGGGGATCCCTGTCTCTATCTGTTACCTTGGGGATCCCTGTCTCTATCTCTCTTACCTTGGGGATCCCTGTCTCTGTCTCTCTTACCTTGGGGATACCTGTCTCTGTCTCTCTTACCTTGGGGATCCCTATCTCTATCTCTCTTACCTTGGGGATCCCAGAACAAAAACCACCTTTAATGCTATCAACAGTTGTCCTCAATAGTTGTAAAATCCACCGCCGGTGGATCCTCTTCTCATCTGTTTTTGCCAAATGGTACTTCTCTTGTTCTTGTCATGGGTTCTACCTTGATGATCTACTGCTTATTACTGTCCGTTTATTCTACACAATCACCCATTGATAAAAGTAGGTAACTTCTTGCTTATTGTTTTTGTTGTTCTCCATGTTTTACAGCAGTACTAGAAGACTGATTTAATATACTATTTGCAAATACAAAATTATTCTGCGTTGAAGGTATTCCATATTATATTTTTGTCATATGAAATGTGACGCGGCTATGTTGAAACATCATGAACGAATGTACAGCTTTACGCCAGGGTCACAGTGCAGTACACTAATTTACGATCAGTTACTGTCACGCCTAGAGGGACATAAGGCAGAGACAAATGTATTTAATACAACCACATCCTGGACTTGTCGATGTGTCTCTCGCTTTTTCTTTTCTTTCTGTTTTTCTTTCCTCCTGAAGTTCTGTTTAATTTTCAGGGTAGTATTGGGTGCCAAGAGAAAGTTCGTCGGGTTTGTCCGTCCCTTTCATTTTTCACCCGATTTATCCTCGCTGACAAATGCGTTGTCTAACCCAGAGGTTTTCAATCTTTTTTTTTTTTTTTTTGCTCAAGTGCCCCTTCTGTGCCTCATTTACCGCTCTGGCCCCCCTCATAGTCGCTGTTAGCTGGAGAAAGGTACTTTACCACTTTACTGTGGCCCCCCTCATGGTCGCTGTTAGCTGGAGAAAGGTACTTTACCACTTTACTGTGGCCCCCCTCATAGTCGCTGTTAGCTGGAGAAAGGTACTTTACCACTTTACTGTGGCCCCCCTCATAGTCGCTGTTAGCTGGAGAAAGGTACTTTACCATTTTACTGTGGCCCCCTAGAAACATGACATGGCTCACGTTGAGAATCACCTGGTCTAACCGGCCCAGGTCATCGTGGCAAAAATGTGCGGCTATATCTTTTAGAAGATATTTTTCAGGAATCAGTAGGCCTATTCCTTGCATCAAATGTGGCGGGGTTTCATGTAAAGGGCTTTACTTCTGTTGTGTTATTTATGGGTTCTTCAATCGCTCTTTATTCATTCCTTTTCTTGATAATGTGCTCCTCAATTTGATTATTTCTTCCGACCACCACTTATTTTTTCATTAGGAATAAAAAGACAGTCAAACATACGCTTTCTTTTCAGGCGTTTACTCCAGACATTGCTAAGTATGCACCAACAGCCTTGAAGAATTCTTGGAAGAAATATATTTCCTTGTCAGTTAGCTGTCTGTAAGAACGATACATTAAGATTTACTCCAGACACAATTCAATATGCAGTAACAATCCATTAGGCATTACTCCAAACACAGTTCAACATGCAGTAACAATCCATTAAGATTTACTCCAAACACAGTTCAACATGCAGTAACAGTCAAGAGAGGCGGCAGGCAACCCTGGAGTTGTGAGGATATACTTGTACTTTGGAAACACCGATCTTTTCTAAAGATGTACTTTGATAAAAGCATGTCTATTCAAGGTTTCAGAGTATATGGAATGTGGAATAAGTGAAGCCTATCTGTGAAAATGTATCTCTACCATACGATCTGCAGGTCCCACCAACAAAGTGGTGAAAAATTCAAACTAAATGATATATTACCGAACATTAACTTCACTTCAAAGATAAGATCACGGTCCTTTCTCATGTAGTTGCCGATTAAAGTGACTTTATATAAGCTAGCTTGTCGGCGTCTGTGGCCTAATGGATATGAACGCAGTTTCATAATCCAGATATACCAGGTTCGAAACCTGCTGCAGGCGGTTTGATAGCAGATCGCTTTGTGTGGATTTTTAACAATGGTATAAGCGCCGTACCGTTCAGAAAGCAATGGCAAACTACTGAATGAAAAAAATTGCCTAGAAAAATCACAAACAGCCAATAAAAGCTGGGGTTGATTGCCACGTCCTGTAAAGGATAAGCAACTAACTTTTTTTTTTGTAGTTTTCACTGTGAATACGGAAGAAGTACTTATAATCCAGAAGGAGACTACACCTTTAAATGCCGATGTGACAGGGCTAGTTTTGTTAGTTTTTTTTTTTTTTTTCTGATGAGTTTCATTTACCTCCCCTCATCTCCCACTTCTGAGGAAATCTACCATATTCAGCCTAGTTGTCCGTTATAATGTAGGTATCCAAGGTCATTTTATTTTCCATCTTGTGATTTATTCAAATACATTTTGTTATTTAGAGGTCTGGTATGAAACTTCTCTGACTTTAAAATGTTTTCTCTCTTCACCCACTTCTCAGCCACCTAGAGATCTAA
This sequence comes from Oreohelix idahoensis, assembly GCA_024509875.1. Classification (NCBI taxonomy): domain Eukaryota; kingdom Metazoa; phylum Mollusca; class Gastropoda; order Stylommatophora; family Oreohelicidae; genus Oreohelix; species Oreohelix idahoensis. Next base: position 23,940 of record JAMPIV010021596.1, on the reverse strand, counting down.
CAAATCAACCGCTGTGATCTCCCGGTATGACGAGTTCTACCTGATCCCGATTTCTGAGCTAGAACAATTGTTGGAAGAAACATTACATTTTTATTTTTCGGCTATCGGTTTATAAGAACAATCCATTAAACTTTGCTCCCTGCATAGCCAAACACGGACTAACAATCTAACACAACGGTTGGAAGAAATATATTTTTTTGCATTTATTTTACAACTATCCACAATATCTGGAGGACTTTCACGCTACCTGAGACGGGTGGGGGTTGGAGATGGGTATCTTTTCGTTCCCATCGTATATTATTCATTCATATATTCAAACAAATTCACAAATGTATTATGGAATACGTTGATCAAAAGAGACTTATTGGAAACAAGCTTTCTATAGTTACATTTTTAGTAAGATCCTTGGGGCTTCTGTGATTTCCGAATGCCAAGGGCAATAGGCTCAAATAAACGAACACAACATGCGTATGAGATCTCATAATTTTTAAATTACTTGTTGTTATCCAAACACCCTAGACCAGTGACTCCTATCAAAGGTTCCTCGGAATTATGGGATTCCGCGAGACGTCATAAGGGGTTCCGTGACACGTCATAAGGGGTTCAGCGTGACCCGTTAAATGAATAAAAATGTGAAATAAGAAGAAAAATTAGTCTGGATATTGTCAATACCAAACTTTCTTCTCTGGGTTCCCGAATTTCTGATTTGCTGCTCACATTGGGAAAAAGGTTGGGATAGAAAGGCCAGCCCTGCGCCAGCAGTCATGTTACATAACTGTCAAAGGCAGAGGTTCCGCGGGTTATGAAAAAGTGTGTTAATTTATGTTCTGCCATACTAAACAGGTTGGGTAAAGAATGCGCTAGACCTTTACTCCACTTCCCACCCTCGAACCACGCTGAGGACAGTTGGTATGTGCAGACAAATGCAAAAACTAATCACACTTTTAAACTACACCGCAGGGAGCCGCGCTGGTGTAATGGTTACCACATTGCGCTGGCGATCAGGTGTTCAAGGTTCAAGCCCGGGCGAAGGCATTTGAAAGAGTGTCATCGACCGGGATTTTTACTGAATAACCTGAACGGCTCCTGAGATAAACCCTCTGTGGATGGGAAGGTGCGAAGCTACTGACCGGGTTGGAAGGAAAATCCACAGGCTCCCCAGCCTCGCAATGACGTGTCATTGGGCCGAAGGGCTGAAAGCCCAAGTGCCGCTGGTTAAAAAAAAAAGTACATCGCACAACACTGAATCACATGCTTTGTATTAGAAGAGAGTAAATTAACTAACGAAATAATTATGTAACATTTATTTACGCAAAATATGGTCATGCGTCCAAGTAATAATACTTTTTATTATCATGCGTCCAAGTGCATATACGTAAAGACACGCAGAGAAAATTTATCAAATATCAAATTATACACTAGAGAGCCCCGTACAGTTCTCGGGGGTCCTGGGAAACAACGAAAAAATAGAACTTCTACTCCCTCAAAAAGGCTACTAATGTGATGTTGCGCACAGAGCTTGTAACCTCATTACGTAAAACACATTGCTTCAGAAACCACAGCTGCAGGAGTGTTGTGCTCCTGTGGTAGATCTAGCCCGCTCCTGTGGTAGATCTAGCCTGCTCCTGTGGTAGATCTAGCCTGCTCCTGTGGTAAATCTAGCCTGCTCCTGTGGTAGATCTAGCCTGCTCCTGTGGTAGATCTAGCCTGCTCCTGTGGTAGATCTAGCCTGCTCCTGTGGTAGATTTAGCCTGCTCCTGTGGTAGATCTGGCTAGCTCCTGTTGTAGCTCCATGTTTTGTAGAGCAAAGAAGAGGCATACAGGAAAGAAAGACAAACAAGGAGAAAATAGAGGAAAAGAACAAAAAGAGAAATAAAATAAAGAGATAAATAAGTATATTTATACTTTTAGACCCCCATCATCATAACTCTACTCTCTTTTCCAATCGATGACTAACGCGGAATAAATAAGAGCATCCATAAACATATAAACAGAAGAGCTAATCACGTGAGTCAACAGAAAAAAAAACATCAAGGAAACAATGACAGGCAGACGAAAAAAATACTGATGAAAAACACAATCCTTATACACATGATGTTCAAGGTTGAAGGGTTAATCCCTGCTCGTGAGTCCCCACCTTGTGTTTTGTTTCCAGGATTTCGGGGCGGAACCAGTTGTGACGTGACCGCCATTGTAGTTGCGGGCATAATAATAGCCCGTGTCAGTCAACGGCTGTAATCGTTGCAATCTTTATTTAACCGAGTGACACGTTTGATGCCGGCTATTCGATGGACGATTTCGAGCTAGACAAGCAATTTTACTACGTCCCTTAACTTTTTGGACAATTATTTTTTATTTCTAAAACGTCGTTACAAAGTTCTTTTTCTACTTAATGTCTTGTCATGATGTCAAATTACGACCTTTAAGCACGCGCTATCGCGTACCGTTACCGCTTTTCAATACCAATAACCGCCATCCACATTTTTTATAAACCCTGTCATTTATGAATTTTTTTCAAATGGGCAAATTTTGTATTTATTAACTTATTTTCTCTGTGCTCATGCACGTTATAGTCACGCTTAGAACAGGGGTTGTAAAAAGTATGTCTCGTATATATATATATATATATATATATATATATATATATATATATATAAATATATATATATATATATATATATATATATATATATATATATATATATATATATATATATATTTACCTCTCATTCCTATACCGCTTCCGGGGGATTCAAAGTGGGAGGGGAGCATCCGGACGAGGCAAATGGCGCATTGATTTTACCATTTCATCGGCAAGGTTACTTTCTCGTGACTTAATGAAATGTCCCTACTGTGTAGTTTATTATCAAATGTTTACAGGCCTATTTTACGTCCAGGAGTTTTTCCTTTCTGATTTTTTTTCCTCCAGCGTAATCGAGTAAGGTTTGATATAATTCACGAGGTTTGCTAGACAGTAAATTCTTCAATGTGTGTTCACGCACTCTCATGGGCGTTTACTCGATTAGTTCCTCGGTTTTGTTGCAGTAGTCTCTTGAGCAGCGTCCGATTAGCATAGTGGTTAAAGCATCTGCCTCTCGCGGCAAGGATGTCGGGGTTCTTGGATCGAAACATACAAGGGGATTGACATAAGTCTTGGGCCTAACCATGAAGGAGTCACAGGAGGAAGATGAAACTTGGCACATTTAAAGTTCATCATTATTGCACTGATGTGTAAAGTACGCGTTTGTTTCGTCAATGGGATTTCCCGCTACGGTGCACGGCGCAATGTACCCTATTGACCGGATCTGCTGCTCCTAAGATTTGACAAAACAATGGAAAAGAAGGAGGCCAGAGCTGTGATAAAATTTCTGATGTTTCAGGGAAAAGCACCTACAGAATACACAGGGAGATGGAACCAGTGTTTCGTGATTCTTGTCCTTCATATACTTCGGTAAAAAACTGGTGTCAACAGTTTAAGTGCGGCCGCTCAAATGTTTCTGATCTGCCAAGATCTGGTAGACCAGCCTCAGAGTGCAACGATGAAAATGCAACAAGAGTGAAGAAAATCATTGACCAGGATCGAAAAATGACAATTGTGGAGATAGCTAGTAGAGTAAAACTAAATGAAAGAACAGTTAATAGAATTTTACACAACAGACTGAACATGAGAAAAGTGTGTGCACGCTGCGTTCCGCGACTGTTGACACGTGAACAGAAGCAAACGAGGGTAAATTGCTGTCAACAGTTGCTCAAAAAGTGTCAGTCAAAAAATTTTTTGGAGACCATGGTGACAGTAGATGAGACTTGGGTACACCATTATGACTCCGAATCCAAAATTGCCAGCATGCAATGAAAACCCCGGGCTCTCCAACACCTCTCAAGCCGAGGGAGTAGAAATCTGCAGGAAAAGTGATGCTGACTGTTTTTTGGGACGGCAAAGGTGTCCTTTTGAAAGATTATCTGCCTCGTGGCAACACAGTTAATGGACAGTACTATGCAGATCTTCTCACAAAACTAAGAAAGGTTGTGACCAGGAAACGAGGGATAACGCGCACTCAAAATCTTCCTTTGCTTCAAGACAACGTGCCCTCTCACAAAGCACGGCTTGTGCAGCTAGCAGCCAACGATTTGAATATTGAAATTCTTCCACACCCACCATATTCTCCAGATTTGGCTCCATCAGACTTTTTTCTATTCCCAAATCTTAAAAAACAGCTAAAAGGAAATCATTTTGACAGCGATGAAGAGGTTATACTGGCATGTGATGACTGGTTTAGTTTGAAAAATAGGGTGTTCTAATCCCAAGGTCTTTTCAAGGTCAAGCATAGATGGCAGAAGTGTGTCAATTCAGACGGTGGCTATATTGAAAAGGAATAAACACTATACACAATTTCAGCTCTATATGACATGTCCTTCATGGTCAGGCCCAAGACTTATATCAATCCCCTTGTAGTGTCGAAACGCTTCATTTATCCATCAGTAAATTGGTACCTGACTCTGCTCTTGAGATAGCGAAGGCAAATGAAGCGAGAAAGAGTGAACTGGTCAATTCACCTCATCAAAAGCTGGACCTAGTATAATGGTCTATAAAGCTTCACTCCCCTACGTTAGTATCTACCATAGGATTATCTTTACCTGTTTTCGAGTCTCTTGAGGTTCGTGTCAATTTCTTAAGTTTGTTAAATTAAAATCGTGAAGTTTTTTGTAGCAGTATCTAAAGGTTTATAATAATTCCTTAACTTGTTTAAGTATTTTTGTAGATTTTGTTGAAGTGGTCTCTTGTGGTATATAATAGCTATTGCATAAGTAATTTCATTCGAACTTCTTGGATCAGTCTCTTTGTATTTGTTATAATTATTGACGATTGTTAAAGAAATGGCATACGGTTTGTTGAAGCAATGAATTGCCCATGTCTATTTATGTCTATTTATACGTCTATTTGTTTGACTGTATGTTTATAGCCACGTATGTATTCATGTGTTTTTGTCTATACATATTTAAAGCTAAACAAACGGTAAAAGAATTTATCTATCTGTCAGTCTGCCTGTCTGTCTGTCCGTGGGGTCGGTCCGTCCGGCCGGTCCGTCCGGTCGATCGGTCCGGTCGGTCGTTCCGTCGGTCCAACGATCCGTCTATCTCTGTATTTTCTCTCTTTATCTGTCTCTCTTTATTTGTCTGTCTCTCTTTATCTGTCTGTCTTGTCTGTCTGTCTCTCTCTGTCTCTCTGTCTCTCTGTCTCTCTCTGTCTCTCTCTGTCTCTCTCTGTCTCTCTGTCTCTCTCTCTCTCTATCTCTCTCTCTCTCTCCTTCTTCTGACCCTTCCTCCGAGTAGTTATTAAGTGTTTTGATTTTTCTGTTCTCAGAACTGTGTCTGCCTTATACTTCTTTTGCCAGTGATTTGTCTCTTTACCAGTTCTCTATCAGGATCTCTTCCTTGGATTTGTTAGCTGTCTGCAGTATTCGAATATGTACACAGAACTGTCAAATTAGTTTCCGACTCCTACTATTGGAAACATATCTGGTTCTTTTATACAGACAGCATTTGACTCCAAATGAAGTTTTTCAGTACTTCTAGATATCGATCTTCACTTGAATATTCGCAAAGTATTTGACACCTCTTTTTGAATTCAGGAACGTAAGAGTATTTTGGATCCACATAGCAGAGTTTACTTTCCTCATCCAAGTCAGCCATGTCAAATTTAGTCACAAAACAAAGACGAATTTGCGAAAAGGCGAAACCACGACCGCCATGTCAATAAATGTCTCGATACCGGCAGGGCTGCCAACAGTACCTCGAGAAAAGTCGGCATTTGCTTTCATCACCCCCAGGATTCTTTAAGTAAATTGGCATGAACGAATGCAATGGAAATCGATGGACTGTTCTTATTTTAATCTTTATATCGACAACACGGCGATGAGATCGATACTTCACTGTCGTCTTGCGATTACTTAATATTGTTAATAAGAACGTTCTGCACCTGCGAGGACAAAGACGTCACCTCAAAGCTTCGATTACTAAGTGGATTAAACAGGAATCAGTCAGGTCTTGCCAGCCTTCAGGTCTTCATCTAGAGTGGTAATTGCGTCCGGGAAGTTAGAATAAAAAGCGGTTGGAAGGGGGTATCTCTGACGCTAAGAAAGATGTCTCTTTTTTTAACCCTATGTTGGGAAGAAACTTTTTGGAGTGGCCCAAAACTTGGGGTTCCAGAGTTTTAATCGAATGACGTGGACGGTAGGGTCAGAAAGTATAAATATTTACTGAAGAAATTCGCTTCTTGGCTGCAGTGCATACACAAAGAGATCCGCTAAACTAATCTCATATACTTTGGAAAAAAATTGAGATGGGCTGGCGAAGTTATTGCCTGACGAGAAACATCGCCAGACTAATGCTGAGAACTGTTATTCATCATGCTGTCAGATCAGATTCTGACTGAAGCTAACGGATGCTCTGGCTGAGTCAGAACGGATATAGATTAAAAGTTCAATTGGTTCCTTTTACCAGACTACAATCGTGTGGTCGATTTTCTTAACACCGGTACGTGACTCTTCAGAAGGTCTGATTATCATTTGGAGGCCTTCGGCGAGACTAACAAATCATATCTAGGGCAACTTGATGAAATAAAAAACGTTAAGGAAAGAATTAGCTAAATGTTTTTGATAGCAATAAAATTACTTCCCCCCCCCTCCCCCCCCCCCCCCCCCCCTCCCCCCCCCCCCCCCCAACCGACCCCCGAAATCTCCATCGTAGAGGGAGAATGAAGAACGCGTGGGGAAGGGAACTCAAGACAGAGATGATAACGGCGAGGAAGATATGAAAAGAAATGATGATGACACGAGACAGGAGCTACGAATGAACTGGCCGAACACAATCACCATCCAAGAACTGTTAACTCGGACCCACCAAGAAGACATGCGCACCATGAAGCGGATAGACGCAGCAATTGGGTTGGCCATATCCCCAGAAAAGACCCTGACACCATCATCAGAACTGCCATGCTACGGACTCCAGAAGGTAAGCGAAAGCAAGGCCAGTCGAAAGATTCCTGGTGGAGAACTGTGGAGGCAAATATGCAAAGCATTAACCAGAGCTAGGTCACTGCACGAAGGATGGTTGTCGACTGATCAAGGTTGAGGCAATTTGTTGCTGCCCTACAGGACGCCGCCAGGTGTGATGGTCACTCATTGCTTTGTTAGCCAGTGGCTAAGGACCAAAGACGAGAAGTAGAAGACTAGACAGGAGGGCTTGGCATAAGGTGATGGGTGCTAAAGGGCGAAACAATAAATTTCTTTTTCTTCATTCATTCCTTCATTACCCTCTAGCTCCCTGTGGAGCATATATCTTCAATCAGATCACGTCAAGCCCTTCTGGTCACGTTTTCCGCCCCTCTTGTGTTACTGGTATTTACATGATCCTCTCCATCACATCCACCACACTAGTGATCGCCTCATACCATATCACATCCACCACCTTGGTGATCGCCTCATACCATATCACAGCCACCACACTGGTGATCGCCCCATGCCATTGTAAACCTTGTATTCATCGTAAATACCTATCTATGAATGCCTACTACTTCCTGGCTGTCGATTATTCTATATTAGTTATATATAGATTAGTTATCTCTATACGAGAGGCGTTCAGAAAGTAATGCACCACATCGTCTTTCTCAGGAGCTGTTTATTCAAAAAGCATGAAATTTATACACAATATACATGGATATGTCATGTAAACATCGGTATTATTCAACATAATCCCCATCAACTTGTACGGCTTTATGCCAGCGCGAAACAAGTGCATGTATTCCTAGCCCGTACAAGATTTTGTCTTGATCATGTAGCCATTTCTTCGATGCATGAATCACTCCTTCATCATCTTCAAACCTTGTCCCACGGAGTGCATCTTTAAGTGGACCAAACAGTTGAAAATCAGATGGTGCTAAATCGGGACTATGGGGTGGGTGGGGTAGTACAGTCCAACCCAATTTGGTGATTGCTTCCCGTGTTGCCAGACTTGTGTGAGGGCGCGCATTGTCGTGAAGGAGAAGCAGGTCTGCTTGATTCTTGTGCGGCCGAACTCTGCGAAAACGTTGATTGAGTTTTTTCAATGTCTTAATGTAAGCTTGCGAATTGATTGTCTCTCCTCTTGGCATAACGTCCACAAGAATCACACCTTCAATGTCCCAAAAGACAGTGATCATGACCTTCCCAGCTGAAGGAATTGTCTTGAATTTTTTTCTTCGTGGTGATTGCGGGTGATGCCAGTCCATTTACTGTCTTTTTGTCTCAGGTTCAAAATGATGTGCCCAGGTTTCGTCACCTGTAACGATCTTAGCCAAAAAATTATCTCCATCAGCATTGAAACGCTCCAACAATTCAGAAGGGTGTTTACACATACATATATGACATTTTTACTTTGAACAAACCGGAGAAGAAAGGACTAACTAAATCTTTGTCCATTTCAGTATTCGCACATGACGTCGTTGGAAAGAAGCGGGCATAACATAATGAAGAAGAGACAACAATGAAACTACAGTTAATGACCAAATCTCTCCTTTTCATAAATTACGCATATTGTATAGTTGGATCAAAAATCAGTAAATTTCGGCACACAGGGAGAATTTCAAAGCCAGTTTTGATGAAGTTAATAATATGGCGAGTCACAAGTTTCTGGGGAGATCAATGAATGTATCATAACGGATTACGTGATCTGGCATTACGGAATCTACAAGTCTTGTGTGAGAATGAAAGTGGTTGTGTTTGATTTTGTTGTATGAAGTGCCATGATGACTAACGTCTCCACCGAAATTCTTGGCAACATGTTGCATGTATGGTTTATATTAATTATGGTCGAGAACGTGAAACTGCGTTGTTCAGCCGCCTAGGATACTACTACTGGGATATTACATAAGAAATAATGCTACTAGGACATTAAAGAGGACATCGTGCTACCAAGAAATTTAAAAAATACATAATACTACTAGGACATTATAGAAGAAAGCAAACTATTAGGACAACACAGAAGACAGCATACTACTAAGACATCAGGCGAGACATCACACTATTAGGAAATTAAAGAAGACATCGTGCTACCAGGATATTGAATAAGACACAATACTACTAGGACATTATAGAAGTAAGCAAACCACTAGGACATCAAAGAAGATACCATACTACTAAGATATTACAGAAGAAAGCATACCACTAGGACATTGCAGAAGACGTCATACAATAAGGACATTATAGAAGATATTATACTACTAGGACATTATAAAAGACATCATACTTCTAGGATAATATAGAAGACATCATATAACTGGGACAATACAGAAGACATCATATAACTGGGACAATATAGAAGACATCATATAACTGGGACAATATAGAAGACATCATACTACTAGGATAATATAGAAGACACCATCAATCAATACCCTTTATCTCCCCGAGGAACACAGGCGTTCAACAAACACATGCCAAGTCTTCCTGTCCTGTGCCATCCGCTCAAGTTCTTTCCATGTTTTCCTCATCATTTTCACCTCTGTTTCCAGTTCTCTTCTCCATGTGTTCTTTGGTCTACCTCTGCCTCTCTTTCCCTGTGGATTCCAGAACCAGGACTGACTTGTAATGCTATCAACATGTCTCCTCAATATGTGTCCAATCCATCGCCAGCGTCTTCTTCTCAACTGTTGTTCCACTGGCACTTGTCTGATTCTTATCATCAATTCCACATTTGTGACTTTGTCATACCGTTTCTGTCCTTCTATTCTACGCAAGCACCCGTTTATAAAAGTCTGTAGCTTTTTGGTTGTTGTTTTTGTTGTTCTCCATGTCTCAGAGCCATACAATAGGACTGACTTGACATTTGAGTTGAGGATTCTTATTTTCGTTTTGGACTTGATTTCTCTTGTTCTCCATATGTTTCCCAATGCAATGAAAGCTCTTCTTGATTTTTGTATTTTTATTTTGATATCATTGTCTTCCCTCCAACTCTGTCTATATTACTTCCAAGATATGTGTACGATTCTACATCCTTCAGTGGTGTTTCTTCAAGTTCAACCTTGTTATCATTCCTTGCATTTATTCTCATAATCTTTGTCTTTTCCCTGTGTATTTTCAGGCCCACTTGTTGTGACCTCTCATCCAGGATTTTCATTTTCTCTTGCATCTGATTATGGTTATGGGACAGAAGAGCCAAGTCATCTGCAAAATCCAGATCATCAAGCTGTTTAGTCAGATTCTACTGGACTACATTTCTGTTGTGTGATGTCGATGTTTTCATAATCCCATCTATTGCTAGTAAGAAAAGAAATGGAGACAAGAGGCATCCCTGTCTCACTCCCGTTCTAATCCTAAACGGTTCTGTAAGTTGTCCTTCATGAAGAACTCTGCATGTCATGTCTGCATAGGTCTTCCTTATTAAGTTAATGATTTTCATGGGAACTCCATAATGCCTCATCAATTTCCAAAGTGATTCTCTGTCTACACTTTCAAATGCCTTTTCATAGTCCACGAATCCGATGTATAGCGGTGAATTCCATTCCAGACTTTGTTGAACTATTATTCTCAATGTGGCTATCTGGTCTGTACAGGATCTGTTTTGTCGAAAACCTGCTTGTTCATCTTTCAGTTGCTTGTCTATGGACTCTTTTAATCTCTCAAGGGTGATTCTGTTTAATACTTTTCCTGGCACTGATAATAATATTATTACTCTATAATTTGTGCACTCTTGTAAATTTCCTTTCTTAGGCAACTTGACCAGATAACCTTCCTTCCATTCTGCTGGTATTTCCTCTCTCTCCCAGACTTTGCCAAGCAGTTTGTATAATATCTCTGTAGAGGAATCAATATCTGTTTAGACGGCCTCTGGTGGAATTCCATCTGGCCCAGCTGCTTTTCCATCTTTCAGAAGCGTTATGGCTTTCTTTATTTCTTCTCTACTTGAAGACACCATACTACTGTGACAAGATAGAAGACATCATACTATTAGGACGTTATAAAGAACTTCATACTTCTAGGATAATAAAGAAGACATCATATAACTGGGACAATAACAAAAGACACCATACTACTGCGACAATGTAGAAGACATCATACTACTGGGACAATCTAGAAGACATCATACTACTGGGACAATCTAGAAGACAATATACTACTGGGACAATGTAGAAGACATCAAACTACTGGGACAATATTGAATACACCATACTACTGGGACAATATAGAAGACATCATACTACTGGGACAACATAGAAGACATCATATTACTGAGACAATATAGAAGACATCATACTACTGGGACAATATAGAAGGCGTAATACTACTGGGACAATATAGAAGATACCATACTACTGGAACAATATAGAAGATACCATACTACTGGGACAATACAGAAGACATAATACTACTGGGACAATATAGAAGACATCATACTACTGGGACAATACAGAAGACATAATACCACTAAGACAATACAGAATACATAATACCACTAGAACAATCTATGACATGCTAACATGACACTGTAGAAGACATCATGCTACTTAGGTACTCTAGAAGACATATTACTACTGGGACAATCTAAGACAAGACACTAAAGAATATCTCACTCTATTTACTCTAGGAGACATAATGTAATTAGGACGATGGGGAATATCCTTTCACTTAAAGAAAACAAAATATTTCATTATCAAATAACAAACAAACAAAAAATGCTTAAATTGTGGTTCACCAGTTTTATTCTGACAAGGACGGTTACAACAAACAGAAAATAAATGAAACTTATAATTTTCGTCTTGTCTCAGAATGCCACTTTCAGTAAACTAAAAAAGGTTTAACAACAATTGTTTGTTCATTTCTTTACTATAATTCTTGAATTTCTAGGGAACAGTCGAAGGTAAACGGAGAAGAGGAAGGCAAAGAAAATCCTGGGCTGATAACATCAAAGAATGGGCAGGACACGGTTTTTCCACACTTGTACGCATTGCTGAGGACAGAGAGCAGTGGAGGACCCTGTCTACTGATGCTTCCACCATGGCACCCCTACGACCCATGATGGGTTATGGGTTGAGATGAGATGATGATGACTATAATTCTTCATTCCCCCGTATCCTGTAAATTGTTATGAACAAGTTTTCCATTTTGCTCTGTCATTATTATATTTTCCTTTCCGCTCCTATTGGAGCATGGACACACTACTGCAGCGTGTTTCCTTGCAGGATGTTTGCACCAATCATTCTCATGCTCTTGCTGCTGCGGTTTCTGTAGCAATGTCTTTTACAAGATGAGATTGCCAGTTGCATACGTAACCTCATGTTTAACCCCCTTGTACTATTTGCCTCAAGAAGCAGTAACCCTGTTCATTGTGTTTCTATTCAGAGACTCCGCGGGATGTAGACGGGGCATTTCGCTCAGTACGTATGTCAAACCGTGTCATACGTTTTTGTATTAAGTTTTTATAAATAATTTTTTAAGATACTCTCTTAATTCTTGAGTAACTTCGAAATCATAAGTATGTGACGTCATCAAGAATTGTTAAAGTTTCGATTATTCGAATTTGGTTAGTACCAGTTAACCGACATCAATCTTGAATTTGTATGATGCCAGGTAATTTCTTAAACATATTGTCTGTACCTAAGTCTTGTTATCCAAAGGATCTCACAGAAAACAAAATTATATGGCTGGATAAGACTATGTGATTACGATCGATTTCAACGATTTTTGGTGTAGGTCATACTCTTCCCGTGTCATAAATCACTAAGCTTGTAGGTCATTCGAGGTCATGATGTGCGGAAAGGTTATTCCACTCATTCATTCACAACACTTTGGTTTAACAAAGAGAATAGGCTCTCGACATATCCATACCACAGGTTTTCTCACTGAGTGTCCTATTTACAGCCAGCTTCTTCTTCCTCGTTCCGCTGGTACATAACTGGTTCTTGCGTTCATTTCTACATTGATAATCTTGCCATATCATGTGGTGTTAGGCCCATATTGTATTGACCATCGGTACACTAGCAGTGATGTGGTCCTTAACATTCCCAGAGTTGCTCTGGTACCCAATTCATGAGGCTGGGTCGACCCCGGAGCCGTTTGCGGTCTAAAAATTTCCACTGGGGATCGAACCATGGCCCACCGAACTAGGAAGCCAGTTAATTAACCACTGTGCTACCAAATGTGTGTGTACACATGTATAAATAAAATATACATCTGCAGGATTTGTAAGTAGATACTGTCATAAATCCACTTGTATGTACATGAATTCATTCATAAACTCGTGCATACATTTATTGAAACAACCACTAAACCTCACATGTGACACGCATAACCACGTATGCGGACATACGATAGACACAAGTGCATACGAAAGTAGACATAAACATACAGAAATAGTTCATACCATAGCAGAAAAAGACGTAGGGGAGTGTAGTATCAAATACTTCATTTTCCCATGTCCAGCTATGTGATGTGGGGTGACCAGATCCTTTCTCGTTGCCTTTGCCTTCCCTAACTCAACAGCAGAGCCAGTTACTCATTTACAGCTGGGTAGACTATAGAATGATGCCTCTAGGTTTCAAACCTGGAATCGGGTAATTTTGACCGGACTAGAAAGTTCTCTTACCACTCTAAAAAGTGGACATTCTACATACATCCCTCTATACACGTAACGAAGCACATACTGACCTCGCAAGGATTGGAGCTTGTGTTCATCCGGGACAAGATACTGGAGGATGTCTTAAGACATGATGGACTTTCACAGACCTGTGGATAGAAAACACGTCTAGTCAGTTCTTTGAACAATGTGAACGTCTACAACCTATTCTATTTGTAAGGACATGTTTCGTGTGCTACAGGGGCCCGAAATGGGAGCACATAATAGTAACAATATAACCTACCATGCATGTCGTAAAGAGCGTCTAAGGATGATTGGGTATGGGCCCGGTTACCTCATCCTGTAAAAATGTTAAACCAAAAAAAAAATTCAACAAACACCATGCTAAAGAAAATCCAAGACAGAAGAAGATCCGCTGGTAAAGAAGCTTATGACGCAACACAGAGAACGGCCGGAAGGAGTATGTGTTTTTGGCTCAACTTTTTATTTCATCTAAGAAAACCTCCATTTTTGGCACCTGGCATGTTCGTACGTTAAACGAACAAGGAAAATTGCACATGTGGCAGCAGAAATGTTAAAATACAAGGCAGTTCGTGTTCTGGAATCCCTGGGTTAAGAGATGTATAGGGAGACCAAAAAAACACATGGAGATGTTGTTGTTGTTGTTGTGTTTAACTAGGGCTACTGAGCTTTTTTGCTCTTTTGCAGCCTGTATCAAGTTAAAGTCTCTTTGGTGTTATCTACACTGTAGATCTAGGCTTTTCCTGTGAGCTTTTTGCCTTTCCGAAACGTGCTGAGTTGAAGTCATAAACTCCTATTTCTCCAGCTTGGTTTGCATTTAAAGGATCATCACAGGTGGTACCAAGGTATGAGGAAGCGTGTGGCATACTGTGCATTCCCCGCCATCCAAGCAGCTCTCTAAATATGCAGAGCTAAAATATTGTGCTCTGGTTCTGAGCTCTCCCATGGAATCGTCACGTCCTATACATTGCCACTTCTCAGCTTCTCCTGCCTTTCATGGGGTCCATAATTAGATCTTCCTGCATGTAAGCAACCTGGTAAAAGCCAGAGTTACGTCTAGGGCTCAAGTGACTCCTCCAAGCTTAGTGTGCAATGCTGAGTTCTCAACATGTTTCACCACATGGGGAATCCCTGGAAGTTTGTGGATGATTTCACGAATGAGTTAGCCTCACAGACAGAGGTTCACATCCAAATCTACATGCTATAGAATTGTGCATAGCTGGTGGTTATATAAGGATGACTCCAAATATGCCTTCATGCATACACATGGAGGTGAGAATTGGAGACAGACATGAAGGGAGTAAGAAAGACCTGGAGCTGATGGCACGGGAAAGGAAGAATTGATACGAGCATTATAAAAGAATATGTTCCTTGGGGAGCTGAAGGATAATGATGATGATAATGACAATGATGATGATGATGATGATGATGATGATGATGATGATGATGATGATGATGATGATGATGATGATGATGATGATGATGATGATGATGATGATGATGATGATGATGATGATGATGATGATGATGATGATGAAAGTTCTTTCATTAGTTATTTTAGTCCATGGCAGTTGACACTTGTCTACAATGAACGTATCTGATTAGTGGATACATTTTCTGCCTGCTTATGAGTGCAGTGTTAGCTCTTTGAACGTTTAGCCAATGATGCCTTATCTTAGAAAATACACGTTAAGCTGTTGCATAAAATGATTTTTAAGGTCAGTAAAGTGTGATGTGTGTGATGTGTGTGTGTGTGTGTGTGTCCGTGCGTTATGTGTGTGTGTGTGTGTGTGTGTGTGTGTGTGTGTGTGTGTGGCACAACAGCTTAACCTCAACTGTGTGTTTCCTTACTTGTTTCAGCTGTTCGTCTTTCCTTTATATCTCTTTCCATTTCACATGTACATTTATCTACCAATCTATCTATCTATCTATCTATCTATCTATCTATCTATCTATCTATCTATCTATCTATCTATCTATCTATCTATCTATCTATCTATCTATCTATCTACCTACCTATCTAGACATCTATCTATCTATCTATCTATCTATCTATCTATCTATCTATCTGTCTGTCTGTCTGTCTGTCTGTCTGTCTGTCTATTTTTATATCTGTCTGTCTGTCTACTAACCCAATCACCCTCCCATCAATCTATCTATCTTTCTATCTATCTATCCATTTATCCATCTATCTATCTATATATCTATCTATCTCTGTCTCTCTGTCCGCTTGTCCATCTGTTCCTCCATCCATCTGGTTATCCGTCGATCGGTCTGTCTACCGGTTTGTCTGTCTGTCTGTCTGTCTCTCTCTCTCACTCTGTGTCATATCTGCAAAGTTCATTTCTTTGATATTAGATTACTCCTAACGAAATATCTCAGCTCATCCACGAGAAAGCCGCTCTATAAAGAGATCACTGAGGGCTTCCAATGAACACTCTAGTTCTTCAAAGGTCATCTCAAACGACCACCCTCAAGGAACGACTACTCTGAAAGTTAATCCTTGTCTGCTATTTTCTTACTTCATCCAATAAGACTTCCAAAAACGTCAGTATAGCGGTCACGTGGGACTAAATTAGAATATTCTCTCTGACGTCCTTTTTTCAAAGTATGAGGCTTTCTTTGAGAAACAAATTAGATTAAATTTTATAGAAAGATTCTTTGCCGATTTCTTAGCGCTGGGTATTGCTCCAGTTCGTCCTGTGCTTTGCAGTCTTCGCTTTTAAATTTGTTTTCTTTGATCTGAAGAGCCATACAAGTTTCATTGCGTAGTGAATTGGATGAAGGAGTTAAGTATTTTTCAGCACTCTCCTGTTCCTATGTCTCTGCGTGTGGGCACAATTATATGGAGATCAAGTCGTTGCCCATGCAGAATGTTTACCCTCTCAATATACTTGGTAGGTCCATTGGAACGCCAGTAGCCGATATAGTTTAGTACCAGGAGTTGCCAGAATAATGTTGAGTCAACGTTAAACTACCTCAGCGACTCCGACTATGTGAGCGTATGTAATTTTTGCAGAGGAAGACTATCATGACTTCTTTAAGACAGCATGACTATGCCTTAATAATGATTAGAAACCTCTGTTACACGGGAATGGACTCAAGAGGGATGTGATAATGAAGAAAGAATAAGTTGGTGGGGACACATGTAGGGATAAATATTGATCAACCAGCAGCATAGGCTCATATTCTCAAAATGGAAGTGATCGTTTATAAATGATGACAGTGAAGAAAGATTGATTTGGGCAGGGAGACAACTTCGCTTTGCTGCATGAGAACAGTTCTAGTACATCTCTTGCTTGCTACATGGCTATGATGTCTGAAAGAACGAGGTTCGAACTTCATGTCCTAATTAGTCTTCTTTTTCTTCTGGTGCAAGATGTTTTGTGAGGTATCTGAGTGCTCATAATTTACCTTCCCGTACGGTAACTGCTGGTAAGAAAATACACATATGACGTCAGACAGTGTGGGGATTGGGGGAGAAAGAGCGATCCCAAAATTTTGTGACGAAATGTAACGATTTGGGGAGGGGTGTTAAAGAGATATGACGTCACACAAAAATACGCGTGAGGATCACTTCATTCATAAATGATGCCGGAACAAAATAAATTTTGTAACCTTCATTCTAATTGTCTACTTTTAATAGTTTTTTTTTGTTTTTTTCTCTAACCAGCGGCACTCGAGCTTTCCAGCCCTTTTGGCCCAATGACATGTCATTGCGAGGCTGGGGGGTCAGTGGACTTTCCTTCCAACCCGGTCATCCACAGAGGGTTTATCTGCAGGAGCCGTTCAGGTTATTCAGTCAAATTCCTGGTCGATGACACTCCTACAAATGCCGGCGCCCGGGCTTGAACCTTGAATACCTGGTCGCTAGCGCAACGTCTTAACCATTACACCAGCGCGGCTCCCACTTTTAATAGTTAATAGTTAACAACTCTCTCATTGAAGAGCTAATTTAATATTATAATCGCAGCTGACATATCACAACTGTGATAACGTTTAACTGGACGTTTAATTACATTCGACTACATTGTCTTTTCAGTATTACAAATAACTGGAGAAAATGGGCTAGGGTGTAAGAGATTGGTGATGTTACATAAGAAGGGAGTCTGGGTTTTTGTTACGAAATGTGGCGATAAGGGAGGAGTTTACAAAATGGTAAAAATTGCGTGGCTTCATATGTGGACGACCCCTTAAGCTGTAGCATAAAGTCATTTTTAAACCAGAAAAGAAGCGTTTTCTTTCTTTTTTTATTTATTTAGTTTTTGTTAACTTCAGTTGTATGCTTTACTTACTTGCCGTAAAACCCCTATTAGGAGATGTAGCTTGGTGTTTTTGCCTAGTATTTCATGTGAGTTCTCAATTATGGTATAACTGATTTGCATAGTAATGTTTTAGTAATAAGATTAAAGAAGATTGTATGGGTTTTTAGCTTAATCAGCAAAGGGAGATGACTTTAAATTACGTCCCTTGAAAGGTTTTAATGAGTGATCAAAATAAACACGCACGAGAAAGTGTTGCGAAGGGCGAACACATTTTAGGAGAGAACGGGAGAATGTTAAATCGGGAATGAGAGTTAAGTCAGTCTGATTTTGGAAACGCGAGGTAGCGAAGTAAGATAGTCCCAGCTAAAGTTATCGCTGTATTAAACCTTTTGTTTAGTGGTGAACGCTAGCTTGGATGGTGCACTAGTGCGAATAGGCCACTGCAGGTGGTTGTCTTCTCTTTTGTGCAGAAAACTATGTTGTCCAGCCATCAAGCCGTTCCATGTAGCCACTTTGATAGATGTAGGTGCAGGTTTCTGCTATGGTGTTTAGTTATTCATGGAGCAAGAAGGGCAGTGTTGTCTGTCAAGTATTTTTGATGGTCAGCCCAAGTCAAGAATTTACAGGTATGTCAAAACTAGCAAGTAA
The DNA here is from genome assembly GCA_024509875.1 of Oreohelix idahoensis. Lineage (NCBI taxonomy): Eukaryota > Metazoa > Mollusca > Gastropoda > Stylommatophora > Oreohelicidae > Oreohelix > Oreohelix idahoensis. The sequence goes on along the minus strand of JAMPIV010021596.1, from coordinate 5,398 downwards.
TTATACAATCGTGTAGAATAAGGTGAACTTTTATACAGCACAGAAAATAAGAGACTGGAGAGAATATTAGGAGTCAGAGACTTTGTATAAACTGTCAGCCCTGGTATTATACCAGTCTAAATATAGATACCCCAAGATACTCGAACAGAGTCTAACCACTGACATAACAGCGGTAAAGCAAGATGTAGTGAACGACGATATAAAGGAGAGAAAGGAAAAATGCCAGTGTCATTTTGTACGGCAGTCATTTTAGTAAAAAGGTGCCACCAAGTGAAGGTCGGTCATCTAATCTTGGGTTGAATATGACTGTAAATAAAGCTGGATTTGGTTCAGCTGATGTTAGCGTGAAGTCGATACATCTGAATGCAACATCATCATATGTATTCGTCAGCATTGTGGAGAATCATCATCATCTCATCTCAACCCGTAACCCGTCATGGGTCGTAGGGGTGCCATGGTGGAAGCATCAGCAGACAGGGTCCTCCACTGCTCTCTATTCTCAGCAATGCTTACAAGTATGGAAAAACCGAGTCCTGCCCATTCTTTGATGTTATCAGCCCAGGATTTTCTTTGCCTTCCTCTTCTCCGTTTACCTTCGACTGTTCCCTGGAGGATCGTTTTCGAAAGGGAGTCATGACGAGTTACATGCCCAAACCAGGCAAGCTTTCGACGTTTCACTATTGACAAAAGTGGTTCTTAGTGGCCTGCATAGGTGTTTAATGCACATGTACATTTTGTGGAGAATCATTAAGTGGTTAAATTAACTCTACATGATCTAACTGACTGCCTACTGTCGGGTAATGAAACGAACTATACGATAATACAACCCTCTCTCAATTATTGCACATCCGCTTGTACGGCCACAAGCATAAAGTGACTAAGGAAAAAGGACAGAAGGCAGCAGAGAAAGGCTGAGCTGTGCCAAATGGAATGTGATTGATTAGCCGAAACTTCATAAAAGTTTGATGTTTTTATGTCGCGGGTGGGATTGAAGACTTAACGTCTCGCTGAGATAACCTGGAGAGGATAATAAAGCAGGCAAGATACATTTCTGTGGCTGGATCAGAGGTGGGGTTACTGTTCGTGAGGAAATGAGCGAGTGAGAAGAAGAAAGATGTAACAGGGGAGAAATGACAAAGATGAGAATAATCTCAGATTACAAAGAAAGTTGTGGCGAGGTATAGAATATGTACAGGTAAAGGTTGTCTCATAGCAGACACTACCGTGGGGGGAGTGAAGTGTTTGAGACTTCACTATACTAGGTCCAGCTTTTTATGAGGTCGGGGCATCACTTCCCTTTCTCGCTGCTTTTGCTTCCTACAACTCAAGAGCAGAGTTTGACACCCATTTACATCTAGGTATACTATGATGCTGCCAGGCTCCGATCCCAGAACCAGGTAACTTCACCACGAGAGGAAAACTCAATAACTGCCTAGCCAATCGGATTCTGATAGAAGATGTAGGGAAATCAATGCAGGGGATGTCAATTATAAGCACTCACAAAACAAATTACACCAGAAGAAAAATAAGACTAATTTGGATTCACGGGATTGTGGTGAAGTGGGATGTTATAAATATTTATAGGGGACTTAGTGTACTGACTGAGATCAGCTGTGAAGGTATCTATATCGAATAAGTGTAGTGTATTATAGATAACCTTACTTGCTGCCACATATATATATATATCTCAGTCAGAATTATTCTGGAATAGTGTGATGACTACGTTGTATGTCTAGGGTATGTGTATGATGAAGTGTAAGTCATAACAACAACAGACGGATAAACAATTTAATTTATTCCACCACACTTGACAACACTGTGACACTCACATACATAAAACACTCTACAAGGATATCTTAAAGGAGTCACTGATAACTTTTCAAATAACAATATGTATTCATTGCTGGCATGAATGAATATGTGTCCTGATTCAACTACAAAGGGAACCAGGAATCACAATCAATTTAAATTACAAGTTATATGTACAGAATTTATCAATATGAATATAGTAGTGACATATATTATTAAAAGTATCCTATGTGTGTCAGTTGTGTAGTAGTAATATGAGGTAATACTGGTTTTGTTTTGTTCAAGCTCTGTTGGTATTTGTCATCATGACTTCAATAGTTTGTCTTTAGGGGAACTATTATTGGAGATGTTCTCAGTTCCTGATATTAACACAATTTAATTCCCCTCTTAATGTTATTTTTACAAGGTCATTTTAAGCTGGGGGTACATAATTTTGAGCTCAGCTGGCCACATCAGCTTATCTGGCGTGATGGCGGCAGGAACAGACTCCTCTGCTCGACTCTCCCCTCGGCTCTGGAGACACCTCACTGATAGCTAAATGGACCAAGGAGTATGCTGTCCGACTCTGGATTCAGCAAAGCTCTGACCAGGTGCTGCTCAATACCATCAAGACCACGGTCCCTGAAAACAAGCAGGATGTACCTTCTACTTCATAACTAATTTATACTCTCTTTTTACACTGAGCACAATACATCACAAACATTGAGTTCAGAGCGTTAGGCCAACTGTCAGCTTCATCTGAAATACTTTATACCAGCATTAACCTCCTTAATGGTTACTACGCCTCTGCACTTCCAGCATTATTTCTGTCTAATCAATAATCTAGGTGTCAGTGTACTGTTTGGCCATTCCATGCAGTTTTACTTTCCTCCGACACCTTCTGTTCAGGCTGGAGCATTATAGGCTTTATATCATGTTTGCTACTGAACTACACATATATACAGGCATAAATTAACAATTCACATTCAATTTTCATTAAAAGATACTGAATGTTTCAAGCTTACCACAATTCATGGAAACAAACACAGATACATTGATTAGCAATGAATTCTGGCACAAAATACTGGCACAAATTCCCATCTGCTTATGTTCCAGGCTTTTATTTAACACAAATATGAGCTGGCTTCAACGCACTGTTGCTTTATCAAGCTTATTTGCACTAGTGGTCTCGAACTAACGCTCCTAAGTGAGTATATCAGCGAGTCTAGCCAATGGAGCCACGTTTCGACAAGTGTTTGAAAAAATTTTTAACTTCCTACGTCTCCCCTAACAACCAAAGATAGTATTTATAGTCCGACTAATCGTGTGTAGCCTTACATATCATTCCAGCCAATCAGTTCAAATGTAACTTGTGGCCCATTTCCCGTACAATGGTAGATTTTTTTAAATCTACCACTGAGCGATTCTGATTTTGGGTGTTGTCTGACAGCACCATCATTTTATTTTGGCTATAACTTGTTAATTCCTAGACTATTTGCATAACGTTGTACATATTCTTTGTCAGCAAACCCTAAGGAACCCAAATATATATATTTAATAGAACTAATATGCTGCGTTCAAAATATGCAATTCCTTCTACCTCCTGTTTCGAAGATGTGCTGTCTGGGTACTGTAATGTTTTCAAACGTAAACCCATCTATTGTTATCTTTCCTAATAAGCGTTTTTTTGTGATTTTAAAACCTAACTCTGGGAAGGGTAGTGAATTTATCACTGTCCGTCCGAAAAAAAGTTAGTGCATGTAGTCTTACACGCGTGATGGCAGCATTTGTGTATCGCGCGACGCGTGTTTAGTGTTCGGCTTTCTGCCTCTCCCTTCTCGCTATCCTTTAGTCCATCTGTCTTTTGTTTTTGGTAACATAGTGTAGAAAAAGACATGAATGGAATTTAAAATTTAGGTCAACTTGCATATTTCAAGGTTTTTCTTAGAAAGGCAGCACATTTTATTGTGTGTTTGGGAAACGCGTGTATGTTGCAGAAGGCCTTTAATATCAACGTGAAAGCGTTACAATTTGCCGACGAAGTAGAAAAGAAGGGGGATTTCGAGTACTGTCATTGTGACAGCACTGTTCTTTACCATTCTTCTTCCTTTATTTATTATATGTATTTATTAGGCTTTATATTTACTTGATAATTTATATATGTGGATTAGAATATTCCACGACATCTCCCCTCTTAAAACAGACATTATATGTCAGTCCTTTATTCTATATACACATAGAGAAATTTATTATTGGTTCTGGGGTTTACGGTGATTCTCATCACACGGATGGCGGCTTAAAAAATCCGCTCCCAAATTTGTTTTTCCAGATATATACTCAATGCTAAAATTATATGGAGCCAAAAGTAAAGACCATCGGAGTAACCTGGAGTTCTCATGCTCAGCCTGTGCTAGAAACGATAAAGGTTTGTGGTCTGTTTGCAACTTAAAGGCCTTCCCATACAGATAAATATTGAATTTCTTTATTGCCCATATTACTGCAAGACATTCTTTTTCGCTAGTTGAGTAATTGATTTCGGCTTTATTCAATTTTCTGCTAGCATATGCCACTGGGCTTAATTCCCCATCCAATGCATCGGATTTCTGTAGTAGAGTTGCACCTAACCCAATATTACTTGCATCCGTCCTTACTATGAATTCTTGACTTAAGTCAGGTAATTTCAAAATAGGTTTACTTGTGAGCTTTTCCTTCAATTCTTGGTAAGCCATTTCACATTGTGGGGTCCATGTAATGCGATCTGGATGTCCTTTACGTGTCAAATCAGTTAACGGTGCACATATGGAATTAAAGTTTTTGATATACTTCTGGTAGAAACCACATAATGAGACAAAGGATCTCACGTCCTTCTTGTTTGTGGTCTCGGGGCTTTCTGTAGTTTCTCTAAATTCTTTGGGTCAGGGGTCATGTTTCCCTGATAAACTGTGTGTCCCAAAAATTCCAATTCTTTACATCCAACGCAACATTTGTTGGGTCGGGCTGTTAAATTTGCCTCCCTAAGTCGATTAAACAGCATGTTCAGAGAGTCAATGTGTTCCTCAAATGTTTCTGTGGCTATCAGGATATCATCCATGAAATTTGTTATACATGGATTATTCAGAGGGTCCAATAATTTTCTCATCATTCTAGAGAAGACACTAGGCGCATTCTTCAATCCAAATGGCAATCTATTAAACTCATAGTGTCCTTCTGAGGTACTAAAAGCTAGGTATGGTCTAACCTCAGGCTTTACTGGAATCTGATAGTATCCTTTACTCAGATCCACTTTTGAGAAATATTTAGCTTTATTTAGTCTGGCAAACAGCTGATTTGTATCCGGCAATGGATCCACCTGTCCTTCTGTAATAGCATTCAGACTCCTGTAATCTATACAGAGTCTATGTTCTCCAGAGGGCTTCCTTAAGAGTACAACACCGGAACTATACGAAGACTCACTGTGCGAAATAATTCCTTCCTTCAACAGATAGTCTATCTCTTCATTCAAAGCTTTCTCCTTAGCAAACGGAATCGAATATGGTTTCATACAGACAGGTGTGGGGTCTATCAGTTTCATATCATATTCCAATAGGTTTGATATTGCCCTGGGTCCCCG